>JFGX01000472.1:0-18806 GCA_000729855.1 Epichloe aotearoae | reverse complement strand
GTATATAAGTATATATTTTATATATAGTAAGTATAAGAAAAAGAAACCTTTTTATATTAAAAGGAATAAAAAAGTTATATTTAACCTTATATTTATAGATCTTAAGGTTTACTTAGTTTATATAATAAAAGACTATATTTTATTAGTATATACCTACTATATATATAGTATATATATAGACTATAGTACTTTTACTTTAACTAGGAAATATCCTAAAAAAAGTAGCGCTCTTTACTACTAGTCTTAGGGGGACTAGTACTATATATTACTATATATTTAAGATATATAATATCTAAAGAATACTTATTAACTTAATATTTTATATATAATCTAGTATTAAGGCCTTAAGGGTACCTAATAAAGAACTTCTATATAAAATTAGTATAGGAGCCTTATATATAAAGCTTATTACTTATATCTTAATAACTAATCTAAGCTATTTACTAGTTTTTATAATAAATTAGCCCCTTATCCTTATTACTATTTATAACTAGCTAATATAGTAAATAGTCCTTCCCCTTTTAAATTAAGAGATAAGTAGTATAAGCCTTATTATAAGGATATTAGTAAATAATATATATAAGGACTTTATATAACTTATTACTTTATCTTTCTTTTTAGTATTTTATTAATATCTATAGTTTTTAGATAGCTAGTATATATAGTTCTTATATTACTAATAAGCTTTATATTAAATTCTTTATTTTACTACTTACTATACTTAATAAGTATTAGTTTAGTCTAAGGGTAAATCTTAATCTTTATGTTACGTGCTAGCTCTGCACGATATAGGGTTAAATCCGTTAGAGGGGCCGACGGATTTAACTGGTCGTAAGTTGTACTAATTTCACTTGTAAAAGCTACTATTAGGTATAATATATAATATTAGAAGTAAGTTAATTCTTCTAACTAGAGTGCTAAATCTAGCCCTATAAACATCCCTTATAACTAAGCTTATTTTACTATATAATAAGTGCTAGGCGTGCCTTAAAAGATAACTATCCTAGTTATAACTAATAGAGCTATAGCTAGATTTAACCTCCCTATCCTAAGTAACCTAAAAATATTCCCCTTTATTAAAATTAAATAAAAGAAAAACAGGTTTAGTATGCCTATTACTAAAATTATAATTACCTTTATTATAAAATTACTTAAAATTTGCAATAGTTTTCTAGCTATATATATCCTCTAATAGTATTAATTAAATTATTATATTAAATAATAAATTCCTATTCTTAGAGCTAATTACTCCTTTTACTATATTTTATAGTCCTTCCTTACTAGTTTTACCTATTTCCTTCCCTTACCTATTATATTCTATTCTTTAACTACCCTTTCTAATACTATTCTAATTCTTATCTAAATTCTTTATTTTAATCTAATAACCTAGTAAATTTATCTCCCTTTTTTATTCTTTTCTTTGCTACCTTACTAGTTACTAGTAATACTATTTCTATCTATTCTATTACTATCTCTATCTATTTTCCTAATATTATTAGTAATATCCTAGTTAATTACTATAGTATTAGTATTTTTAGTATTAGCTATTATAAAACCGCTTAAGTCCCTCTTAGCTTTAATCCTAGCCTTTTAGTTAACTTTAGCCTCTTACTTAGCATTTCTAGCGTAGGGGTCTTAGTTTATTATTACTTATTAGTTAGGTTAGTCCTCCTATTTACTATTTCTAGCGTAACTATTTCTATCTATAGTTATACACTACCTAACCTTAGTGTTTACTAGCCTAATTTACCCTACTATAGGCTAGTTTCTCCTAGGTTTAGAGACACTAGAATTACCTTTATTAGAGTTAATTTTACCCTCTTTATATCCTCTCTAATCCCCTTCTACTCTAGTAATAGCTTATTAATAGTTACTATCTAAATATTAATTATTTCTTATATTTTTACTATTATAGATACTAATTCTACTATCTTCTTCTTATACTCCTTTTTATTAATTATATCTTATTTTAAAGTATTAAGTTATTTATTAAAATCTACTAATATTCTACCTAAATTAATCTATAGGATCCTCTCCTTCTAATCCTTTAATATCTATACTACCTATATAAACTTCTTTTTTATAGATTCTACTTCCTCTTTTATTAATTCTATTAGGTTAGCTATCTTCTCTTCTATTTTTTAGGCACTTTTATACGCTTCTTTTACTACTCTTTCTACCTCTAAGAGTTCTATCTTAATTCTATTAGCTTATTTTTTTACTTAGTTAATTTAGTCTACTAGGTTATTAATTTTACTTTATTTATATTGTTTATTTTGTTCTTTATTCTATTAAAATTTAACTAATTTTTACACTAGTGCTCTCTCTATATTAATATAAAGCAAATTAGCTTACCTAATACTAGCTAGTCCCCCTATAATTATGCTATTTACTATACTATATTTATCTATAAATTAGAGGGCTAATAGATTAGCTCTTAGTAGTAGGGATACTATACTATTATATATAGCTATCTAATAACCACGCTTAATTATTATACTATTATAAAAGGCTATAGCTACTATTTTTGCCTAATTTTTTACTTATCTTATTACTCTATATTCTATTATATTTACTATAATATAGTTTATAGGTTTCCTTACCTACCTTATAGCTACTTATCTTATACTTAATATAGCTTTTTATTCCTTAAATATAGTGAAAATTTAGATAACTATGTTTTACTATAATATAAAATATATATCCTTTAAATCTACCTCTAGACTATCTAATACTATTATAATACTATTAAGCGCGAATTTATGTGTGTAGGCCTATATTATATATTAAATATCCTACCTTTTAGCCTTATAACCTAATATAGTATATCTAAATCTACTAAAATTAATCCCCTTAATGCTTTTCTCTTTATATTCTATATTAAATTCTTCTATTACCCTTTTATATACTACTACCCTAATCTTTAGTATTAGCTTTAAGGTATCTATTCTAGAACTAGGTTTTCTAAATCTAATAAATAATAGCTTAAAATTAAGCTTTATAATCTATTTATATACCTATAATAGCCTAATAAGGTATTTGGCTAGTATATTATTAACTTTATCCTTACCTTTACTTTTAAAACCTCTATCTTTAAATTTAGTTTCTATAAGTTTAGTCTCCTTATTACTCTTAGGTTTAAATTCTAGTTTAGGGGATTTACTACTTACTTAGGTAAGATTAAATCTTACTATACTATTATTTTCTTTATTTATTATATTACTACTTTTATTATTATCTTAATTCTTAGTCTCCTTTATACTACTATTCTCTTTACCTAGTATATTACTAGATTTATTATTTCCTTAGACTACTTCCCTTTCTTATAACTACTTTTATTTTTTAGCCCTTTTAATATTTTCCTATATTAATTATTATATTACTTAGTTATATTTCTAGCTTTCTACTTCTAGATTCTATAATTCTTCTAGTTTATTATTAATATTATTACTTTTACTACCTTTACCTTTACTACTATCTCTTTTAGCTTCTACCTTAGTTTTAACTATTTTCTTAATAACTATAGTAGCTATATTAATATCTTTACTGCCCTTTATAGCCTACTATAATAGTATATCTAATTTATCTTATACTATTCTTAATTCTCCTTTATACTATTCTTATTATAGATATATAACCCGCTATATTAGATTTATATATCTTAGTAATAGATCTTACTCTAATACTAGGTGTAAATAGTATTTAGAAAGCTTCTAGCCTTTAAGATAGCTTACTATACCTAATTTAATTAAGAGGTTATTACCCTACTCCCTATATTTAGCTCTCTCCTTATTAGTACTAGCTTATTACTATACTAAATTAGTAAAAGTAATACTCCCTATTAATTAATTTTATTATATTAAGGCTAGCCCCTAAATATATAGATATACTACTAGTATTTACTTATAAATTATTTAGTTACTTATATCTAACTTATTATTAAATATAATAAGGTCTAGTCTTATACTTAGGTAATAATATAGATTAGTATAAAATAAGTAAGCTATATATTTAACTTCTAGAGTAAGGTTATTAAATTTTATATAGTACTTCTTATAATTATTATACTTCCTTATCTCTTATAGGTAATGCTACTCTATATTATATAGCTAGCAAAACACTTTATTACTTTTATTATTAGATTTAACTATCCTAGCTATAGAGCAAAAATATAAGGTCTAAATAAAATTATATATATAGGTGCTAAATTTAACTATACTAGGTTTATTAGTGTATTAGGGGGATTTATAAGGTATAAGTAAGGTAAGTTACCCTTAGTAGGTATAATAAATAATATATATAAGAGAGTCTAATAGTTTTATACTAACCTAATAAATTTACCTTCTTATTATTATACCTCTACTCTTACTATTATTATTCTATAGGGGGTTTAAGGCCTTTCTTTATATACTCCTTTGCCTAATTAATTAGATTCTTCTTAAGGTAATCTTCTACTATCTTAGATGCGTTTATTCTTATTTTATTCTTTACTATCTATTAGTTATCTTTAGTAGTGTAGCCCTTCTATCTAATAAGAAATTCTACTCTTATAGTTTTGGTTTGCTTAAGGATCTTAATATAATAATTATAGATTCTTTTAATTTCCTAATAGTCCGCTTTCTCTAAATTATTAAATGTAATTAGCGGTAGGGCTAGTTCTTCCCTTTTAAATAGGTCTTTCCCTTACGCTAGCTTCTATATCTATGCTAATAATACCACTAGATAGACTTGTGAATTTAGGGGAAAATCTAACTATTATACTTGTAAAGGGCTTGGGCTTTGCCTAAGCATAAGCCGTACTACACATAAGGGGGAGGTAGATAGGGGTAGCTAGGGTATGAAAAGGGGGCTAATATAAGGTAGCTAGGGGGTATAAGGGGCATTACTAGGGATAGCTTCCTGCCCTTTTCTTCTTCCTTTCTTAAGCTTCTTAATATTATACTAATACCCTACTATAGTTACCTAGGGGCTAGTCCTTAATAATTAAGAAGCTTCCTTTAGTCTAAAAAAGAAGGCTACTAAATAATAGAAAAAGGGAAATAATAATATAACTAATAGACACACTTTAACTAGAATACTAGCCTAATCTAGGGACTATAACCCCCCTATCTAAGGCTATATTACTACTAGAGGCTTATAATACCTAGTTTAAAATACTTTAACTTATACTAGAATAGTAGGTAAGAGTAATTAAGAACCTATAATAATATATATATATAAACCTAAAGCTAGTAACTTAACTAGCTTTCCTATTAAATACTCCTATAGAGCTAATAGTCCCTAACCTAGACTCTACTATACTACCCTTAGGCCTAGGTTTACTACCCTTAATATTATAAATCTAATAAAAACTAATCCTAATAGGTAATCTATATAATAGTAATAAGATTATATTTACTACCTAGAAGTTCCTAATATAATATAAACTAGAGATAGATAAGGACTTTATTAGGACCTAAAAGAATTAATAAATATTTATTTACTAGAACCTATTACCTAAGGTCTAGGCCTATATAGCTATATACTTTAAAGTAGGCTACCTTAGTAACTATAACCTAGAGGCCTTTCTTAGCTATTTAGAAACCCTATATATAGACCCTTATAGATAGGAGATAGCCCTAATAAAGCTTAATTAGATAGAATAAGGGGTAGGAGAGGTATTTACTATATTTTTTATCTACTTTAAATAAAAGCTTTCTTTAGTAAAGGGGGCTTATTAGACTAAGAATATTAAGCTAGCTAAGCTATAATATATACTTAATAAATATATAAGGGAGATCTCTATTAGTAAAGGAGTTAGCTAAATAGAGTACTATATAGTAATTACCTAATACTATAGTATAATAGTAAATATTAAGTCTTTAGCCTTAGAGAAAAAATATTAGAACTAGCATAGGCCCTAGCTAGCCTAGCCTATACCTTAATAGGTAAATTATAAGGGTAATACACTAATAATAGGGGTATATACTATAATAACCTAGTAAAATAAGATAAATAAGAAGAATAAGGGCCCTAAGAAGAATATAAAGTAGCTAAGGGCTAAATAGGTAACTAAAGTAGAGTTAACTAAGTATTACTAGGAAGGATACTACCTATATTATAAATCTAAGGATTACTATATCTAGGAGTATACCTTCCTTCTACCTTACTAACTAAAGGTCTAAATTAATATATATAAAGTAGATATAAATAGTATAGATAAGGGGGCTATAACTAATACCTTAGAAAATAAGTAGCCCCTAAGTAAAGCCTTATATAGGAGTAGAGGGGCTAGCTAGTAGCTATAGATTTAGATAAGTATAGCTAGTATATAAATATAGATAGGGATATAGAATAATATATAGACTAACTACCTTTCTTAATCCTAGTACTCTTTAATATATATTTTTATATTAATATCTAGATTAATTATAGCTATAATTACTATAGTGCTATAAGTAAATTAGTAGTAAGGTAGCTTAGCCTAGAGCTTATATAACTACTAAAATATAGGTAGGTCTATACTATAGTAGAAATAAAGAGAAGGGGGATATAATAAAGGGAAGACTCCTCCTCTATTATCTATATAGTATATACTAGAATTAATATTAATAGCTAGGAGTTATTAGTGTATTTATATATTATCCTAGGCCTTACCTAAGATATAATATTTAGGATACTATAGCTAGAATACTATAAGGTAGTAATTTATATAGTAGAATAGTAGCTAGTTATTAGGGTAGTAAAGAGTCTTTATATATTAGAGGCTACTAAGTAGGAGAGAGAACCCCTAGTATAGGGGATTATTAGATTCTTATATACTATAGAGGTATAATAGGTATAATAGATAAAGAATACTATAATAAGGTTTATTACTATAAGCCTTAAGGAGATAATAATAATACTATAGATTATAGTGCCTAAAATAATACTAAATAGTCTAGATATAGCTATAGTACTAAAGGAATTAGTAGACTTTATAGACCTTTTTAATAAGGCTAAGGCTAATAGCCTACCTCCCTATAGGGGTTCTCTTAATTACTATATATAGTTATATAAGAACTTAGATAGGTCTAAACTAGCACTCCTATAGGGGCTATTATATAATATACTAAGGGACTAGCTCTTAGAGGTTTAGCGCTAGATTATAGACCTTATAGATAAAGGATAAATCTATGCTAGCTCCTTATTAGCTATAGCTTTAGTTTTTCTTATTAAAAAATTAAATAAGAGATAGTATTTCTATATAAACTATTATATACTTAATAAGATAATAGTATAGAACTACTACCTACTCCTATTAATTAAGGAAACCCTATGCTCCCTCTCCTAGGTATACTAGTTTATAAAGGTAAATATTTATATAGTATTCTATAAACTATAGATAGCTAAGGGTAAGGAGTACCTTATAGCCTTTTATATAAGGTTTAGGTTATTTAAATAGCTAGTTTACCTATTTAGCCTAGCTAGTGCACTAGTAACCTTCTAATACTATATTAATAAATCCTTAGGGAATATATTAGAAGATTTTATAATAGTATATCTTAATAATATCTTAGTTTATTTAGAGAGGTTAAGAAAGGACTATATAGTAAAGGTTTAACTTATACTAGGGCGCTTAAGGGCTATAGGGTTATACCTTAACCTTAATAAGTCTATATTTACTATAAAGAAGGTCTAATACCTAGGGTATATTATTATAGTAGGCTATTTAATCTATCCTAATCTAGCAAAGGTAGTGGCTATAAGAGAATAGGTAGTACCTATAAAACTATAGGGGATTTAAAGCTTTTTAGGGTTTATAAACTTTTACTATAACTTTATTAGGAACTTTTTAGAGTTAGTAATACTACTTATATAACTTACTAAGAAGAATACCCCTTTTTATTAAGAACTAAAGAAGAATAATACTTTTAAGAGGTTAAAAGATACTTTTATTATATATCTAGTCCTAGTATAATAAGACCTAGATTATCCTATAGTAGTAAAGGCTAACTATTTAGGTATAGCCCTTAGTGGGTACCTTTTATAATAGGGACCTAATAATATAATATACTTAGTTACTTACTACTCCGCTAGCCTTATAGCTTTATAAAAAAACTATATAATCTATAATAAGGAACTATTAGCTATTATCTTATACTTAAAGGTATAGTTAGTAGAGTTATAGGGTATTTCCTATTTATTTACTATTTATATAAACTATAAGAACCTAGAGCACTTTATAACCCTAAAGTTAATATTAAAATAGTAGGCCTAATAGGTAGATATACTTATACTATTTAATTTTTATCTATACTATAGGCCTAATATATAGGCTTAATAACTAAATACTTTATCTTAAAGGAAATAAGACTAATAAGGAGTAACTTTAAGAATAGGATAGGTTTTATAACCCCTTACTATTACTTAGCTATTACTATTACTAGGAGTATACTAAAATAAGTCTAATATAGAGCTACACTAGTTATATATACCCCTACTACTAGTAAGGGAGGCTCTCTTTACTAATAAGTACCTCTAGGCTCTCTAGGACTAGGCTATTATATTAGATCCTATATATAGTATCTAACTAAGGGCTATTTAGAAAGATACCTAGAGGTTTTCCCTAGGGGTAATAATAAAAAAGTAGGTAGTAAACTACTCTATAAGTGCTTATAGAGTACTTTAATTTTAAGGGTATATATAGGTCCTAGCTTAGGAGCCCCTTATAATAACCCTTATATAATAGTACTATAACTTACTAGTAGTAGGATACCTAGGCTATAATACTATATTCTAGATATTATAGTAATAGTTTTATTAGAATAGGATATTATAGGATATTACTAGGTTTATTTATAATTACTACTATATTAGTAGTTATAAGAGCTATTAATAGCACTAGTGTTACGTGCTGGCTCTGCACGATGTAGGGTCAAATCCGTCAGAGGGGCCGACGGATTTAACTGGTCGTAAGTCGTACTAATTTCACTTGTGAAAGCTACTGTTAGGTATAATATATAATATTAGAAGTTAGTTAATTCTTCTAACTATCTAAATATTAATTATTTCTTATATTTTTACTATTATAGATACTAATTCCGCTATCTTTTTCTTATGCTCCTTTTTATTAATTATATCTTATTTTAAAATATTAAGTTATTTATTAAAATCCACTAATATTCCGCCTAAATTAATCTATAGGATTCTCTCCTTCTAATCCTTTAATATCTATATTACCTATATAAACTTCTTTTTTATAGATTCTACTTCCTCTTTTATTAATTCTATTAGGTTAGCTATCTTCTCTTCTGTTTCTTAGGCACTTTTATATACTTCTTTTACTACTCTTTCTGCCTCTAAGAGTTCTATCTTAATTCTATTAGCTTATTTTTCTACTTAGTTAATTTAGTCTACTAGGTTATTAATTTTACTTTGTTTATATTATTTATTTTGTTCTTTATTCTATTAAAATTTAACTAATTTTTGCACTAGTGCTCTCTCTATGTTAATGCAAAGCAAATCAGCTTGCCTAATGCTAGCTAGTCCCCCTGTGATTATGCTATTTACCGCGCTATATTTATCTACAAATTAGAGGGCTAATAGATTAGCTCTTAGTGGTAGGGATGCTATACTATTATATATAGCTATCTAATAACCGCGCTTAACTATCACACTATTATAAAAAGCTATAGCTACTATTTTTACCTAATTTTTCGCTTATCTTATTGCTCTGTATTCTATTAGATTTGCTATAATATGGTTTATGGGTTTCCTTACCTACCTTATGGCCGCTTATCTTACGCTTAATATAGCTTTCTATTCCTTAAATATAGTAAAAATTTAGATAACTATGTTTTACTATAATATAAAATACGTATTCTTTAAATCTACCTCTAGACTATCTAATACTATTATAGCACTATTAAGCGCGAATTTGTGTGCGTAGGCCTATATTATATATTAAATATCCTACCTTTTAGCCTTATAACCTAATATAGTGTGTCTAAATCTGCTAAAATTAATCCCCTTAATGCTTTTCCCTTTATATTCTATGTTAAATTCTTCTATTGCCCTTTTACATACTACTACCCTAATCTTTAGTATTAGCTTTAAGGCATCTATTCTAGAACCAGGTTTTCTAAATCTAATAAATAATAGCTTAAAATTAAGCTCCGTAATCTATTTATGCACCTATAATGGCCTAATAAGGTATTTAGCTAGTATATTGTTAACTTTATCCTTACCTTTACTTTTAAAACCTTTATCTTTAAATTTAGTTTCTATAAGTTTAGTCTCCTTATTACTCTTAGGTTTAAATTCTAGTTTAGGGGATTTACTGCTTACTTAGGTAAGATTAAATCTTACTATACTGTTATTTTCTTTGTTTATTATATTACTACTTTTGTTATTATCTTAATTCTTAGTCTCCTCTACACTACTATTCTCTTTACCTAGTGTGTTACTAGATTTATTATTTCCTTAGACTGCTTCCCTTTCTTATAGCTACTTTTGTCTTTTAGCCCTTTTAATATTTTCCTATATTAATTATTATATTACTTAGTTATGTTTCTAGCTTTCCACTTCTAGATTCTATAATTCTTCTAGTTTATTATTAATGTTATTACCTTTGCTACCTTTACCTTTACTACTATCTCTTTTAGCTTCTACCTTAGTTTTAACTATTTTCTTAATAACTATAGTAGCTATATTAATGTCTTTACTGCCCTCTATAGCCTACTATAATAGCGTGTCTAATTTATCTTATACTATTCTTAATTCTCCTTTATACTATTCTTATTATAGATATATAACCCGCTATATTAGATTTATATATCTTAGTAATAAATCTCGCTCTAATACTAGGCGTAAATAGCATTTAGAAAGCTTCTAGCCTTTAAGATAGCTTACTATGCCTAATTTAATTAAGAGGTTATTACCCTACTCCCTGTATTTAGCTCTCTCCTTATTAGTACTAGCTTATTACTATACTAAATTAGTAAAAGTAATACTCCCTATTAATTAATTTTATTATATTAAGGCTAGCACCTGAATATATAGATACGCTACTAGTATTTGCTTATAAATTATTTAGTTACTTATATCTAACTTATTATTAAATATAATAAGGTCTAGTCTTATGCTTAGGTAATAATATAGATTAGTATAAAATAAGTAAGCTATGTATTTAACTTCTAGAGTAAGGTTATTAAATTTTATATAGTACTTCTTATAATTATTACACTTCCTTATCTCTTATAGGTAATGCTACTCTGTGTTATGTAGCTAGCGAAACACTTTATTACTTTTATTATTAGATTTAACTATCCTAGCTATAGAGCAAAATATAAGGTCTAAATAAAATTATATATATAGGTACTAAATTTAACTATGCTAGGTTTATTAGTATGTTAGGGGGGGTTATAAGGTATAAGTAAGGTAGGTTACCCTTAGTGGGCGTGATAAATAATATATATAAGAGGGTCTGATAGTTTTATACTAACCTAATGAATTTACCTTCTTATTATTATGCCTCTGCTCTTACTATTATTATTCTATAGGGGGTTTAAGGCCTTTCTTTACATACTCCTTTGCCTAATTAATTAGATTCTTCTTAAGGTAATCTTCTACTATCTTAGATATGTTTGTTCTTATTTTATTCTCTACTATCTATTAGTTATCTTTAGTAGTGTAGCCCTTCTATCTAATAAGAAATTCTACTCTTATAGTTTTAGTTCGCTTAAGGATCTTAATATAATAATTATAGATTCTTTTAATTTCCTAATAGTCCGCTTTCTCTAAATTATTAAATATAATTAGCGGTAGGGCTGGTTCTTCCCTTTTAAATAGGTCTTTCCCTTATACTAGCTTCTATATCTATACTAATAATACTACTAGATAGACTTATGAATTTAGGGGAAAATCTAACTAATATACTAGAGGGTTTACTTTTTCTAATACTTTATATAGCCCTGCCTTCTATAGTGACTATTTCTTCTTAGGTTTACTAGGTAATTCATACCCCTTATATAGTTATAGATACACTATATCTCCTTTGTTAATATTAACTAGTTTATAATGGTTATTATACTGAATTTTAGTAAGCGTAGCCACTATTATAATTACTAGTTAGGCCTTATGCTAGTATAACTTCTATAACACTATAATATTATTTACGCTAGCTCTAGTGTTAGTTATATTATTTAGAGAAAGTAGATTAATAACACTTAATAGGCAGAAACTATATAATAGTTTATTAGGAGCCTGCCCTATGCCTACTGCTATAGTGTTATTTAGCTAATATTATAGCGCTGGTAATAGTAATATCTACGTTATATCTAGGTTAGTTACTGTGTGGTATTATATTATAATTATTACTGTCTGGTTTTTCCTTTCTACTATTCTATCTATCTAAGGGTAGTACACTATGCCTATAAGGAGTTTAACTCCTATATACCTAAATATTTCTTTCTATATATTAGATATAAATCTTAGGTCTCTATTACTAATGATTTGTCTTAGTAATCCCTAGTCTATAATATATAGAGCGTAAAGGAGTAATTCTGCCTAGATTTCTACTAGATATATGGTATGTCCTAGTATTAGAAGTGTCCTTTTACTAAATAGGTAATTTACTAGGTATAATAAATTATAGGTAGTGTATCCTTCTATCTACTATATTATATTTGCTGCTAGTACTTCTGGCATATCTATAATAAAATTAAGTAAAATTATATAAAAAGGCGTTAGCTTTAGCTATAATAGTTATAGCTCCCCTAGTGGTTTTAAGCGATTAATTACGTTTTCTTAACACGCTACGTAATAGGCTATATAATTACAAATTTGTTAGCTTATACGTGGGAAATAAACTAATTATAGCTCTGCTGCTATCCTAGTAATTCTAAAATAATGTTAGTTATTGTGTACTAGCTATAGGATAGATTTAACCTCTATTATTAGAATATAGAGTTAGAAAAATCTATCTCCGCTATGGTAGTATAATAGACTATCCTTATGTAAATCCTATCTAAATAAAGGGATCTTTAGTCTAACTCTAATGTTTCTTGCTACTTACTTTTCTTAGTAGGCTTTTATAGCTATAATAATTTAACTAAATTTCTAATTAGACTAATATCCTAAGATAATTTTAGCCTTAAGGTTATTGTCTATAATTACCCTTGTAATATATTCCTTATTCGTGAAATAAGCGCTTATATCTAACTTATTATATTAGCTCTTCTACGCTACCTCCCTATAGGTAACTTCTACTAGTAATCTAGAGAGTGTATCTAGTATAATATTTAATATTCTAGGTATATATATTACCTTTAAATTAAATTATAATAAATAATTTATAACTTTTGCTAGTTTTAGGTTAGCCTTATCTAGATCTATTATTAATAATAAGGTATACTTAATAATGCCCTTAGCTAGAGAATAGTTAGTTAAAATATTAACTACTGTGTTATTAGATTAAACTATTTTTTAGAGCTTCCTAATACTCTATGTAATTATAGCTACTTCCGCTTTAGTTAAACTATATTACTTCTTAATGCTTAATATTACTCTTAAAAGGAATAGGATTAGCTATATTTAGTTATTCTTAATATCCCTTCTAGGAACGCTTTAACTATCCTATTCTTCTTATAATTAGAAAGCGTATAAACTAAATCCTTCCTTATAAGCGTTAATTTTAAGAAATAGAGGTTTTTTAGATTATAATGCTATAAAGTTTATTTCTTACTTAGGAATGCCTTAATATCTTTAAAAGCCTTTTCCTTATCTTTTATAGGTAAAAATGTCTTTTACTATACCTTCTTTTTTTATACTAGTTTTAAGATACTAGTAATTTTCTTATCTTTCTTATAGAACTCTCTTAATAACACTATTTTCTATTCCTATAATAGTTAGATTTATATGTTAAACTATAGGATTCTATTATAAAGGAAACTAGCTATTCTAATAAAAGTTTTAAGACTTACTAAATTGCTTAGAAAAACTATCTTTTAAAAGGCTTTAAGTCTATTATTAGTGTTAATAATTCTATTACTATTAATAATAAAACCTAATAATTAAATAGTAGGGTAACTAATAAAAGACTTCTTTGCCGCGATTATTATCCTATTTTCTTTAAGGATTTTAAGTATAATGCTAAGGTATTCTAAATACTCCTTAATACTGTCTAAAAACACAATTATATTATTAATATAGACTTAAATAAAATGCTTATACTTCTAGAAAAGTTAGTCTATAAACCTTTAGGTAAAAGTAGGGGAGTTTTTAAAACCTATTAATGCTATATTTAATGCCTTAAGACCTTAATTTAAAATAACCACTATATAGGCTTAATAGTCCTTCCTAACTAGTAACTAGTAGAAGAATCCTATTCTATTAAAGAGAGAGAAAACCTTCTTACTATAGGTATTATCTATAATGTTACTTTAGTCTAGTAGAGGGTATATATCTAGTATTACTATATTATTAAGTAGTCTTATATTAATTATAACTCTTCCTTTCCTTTCCTAGCTAGTTTCTTACCACACTATAAACGCTAGGCACGCTATAGCTACTAGCTTATCTAAATATAATATCTTCCCTTTTATATAGAGTTTATTATATACTTTATTAAGTTTATTTATATTCTGCCCTCCTAATCTATAAGGCCTAATTAGCCTTGTTTAATGTTACTATTCTTTAATAAGATTAATCCTTATTTTCTAGTCCTTAGGTATAGGAATAATACCTCTATTATAATAAATATTGTATTTATTAGTTAGCTAGATAAATTTATTTATAGCCTTGTAATTAATATTAGTGACTTATACTCCGAATTTATTAGTTATATGTAGAATATCTTCTAGGTATAAGATCCTATATAATAGTACTTCTATGTTAACCCTCTTTAGACTAAAACTATCTCCTTTCTTATTAGATTTATTATTAGCCCTATTTTTACCTTTTACTTTCTCTATAATATCCTTGCTAAAATAAGCATAATATATAAAAGGATTATTAACTAGATAGTTAGCATTAACTAGATAGTTAGCATTAACCTTACTAGTTACTATTAGCTATATAACCTTCTAATGTTTACTAATAGTAATGGTTTTATTAGTTAAGTTATAGGTAACTATCTATCCCTAGCTAGATCTGCTAATTAGTGCATTAGGAAAATACTTTAAATATAACTCTATATAATACACGCTTATTTCCTAATTTTCCTATGCTATTTTCTAAGTAACTGGTATATATAACTATGCTTTTGGTGGAATTATCACTATATAGGTAGTAATTACCCACTAATATAGAACCTTATTTGTTAGTTAGAATATTTCTACTTATACTACTATACTATAGACTAACCTAAAAACCACCTTAGGGCGTATAAAATTAATTTTTACTCTATATTTATAAAGAAAATTTGTTCTAAGTAATAGTTTAGGGCCTAGATTTAGCATTATATCCACTATAACTATAAATTGTCTAGTAATTTCTATTCCATATGCTACTCCTAGGATATAAAAATTAAATATAGCGGTTTTAGTTATAAAAAAGAATAACTAGACTCTAGATATAGGCTTTAGTTCCTATATTCCCTATTTTATATTTAACCTATTCTACTATAACCACCCTTTATCTACTAGAATTAATAATATTCCTATATTAAGGTAAATCTAATAACTCTTACCCTTATTATTAAATTTAAGAGGGATTTTTAAATATATATTTGCCCTTTTACTATTATACTTAATCTCTTAAGGTCTTACTATAGCCTTAATTACTTATCCTAGGGTAAGCTATTTTAACCTAGGTATATCTATCTTAGTGGTAGCTTTATCTATTTCTTTTTTAATATTATTAATAAAATAGGTTTTAATAAAGTTAGTCTCTTATGCTCTATTCTCTAGAACCTCCCTTTCTTTAGTTATATAATAACTATATTCCTAAAGATAAGTTTTATACTATTATATATTAGAATTATTATTATATACTATAATATATATATACTCCTTCTCTTTATTAGATAGCTTTTCCTAACGCTAGAATTACTATAGCTACTAATATTAACCTCTTATCTCTAGTAGTCCTAAGTCCTATAGATATTACCTATCCTACTAGTTCTAAATATTCTCTTATTAGCTTTAGTTAAAACCTGGTTATTCTCCTTAATTCTCTTAGGGCTTATTCTACTAGGGCCTCTAGTTTTATCCTTTAGTATATTAGTTTTGCTAATATAGCCTTAGTTAGAAAAATCCTAAAGGTCTTTAAGTACTCTAATTATTCTATTAGTAATATTAGTTCTCTAATAGGAACTATATATTTAATAGCCTATTCTAATTAGCTTATGCTTTATCCTTATTATTCTCTAAATTACTACTAGATATTTTAGTATTAAAGTAGACCTTAAGCTTTCCTTTACCTTTTTTACCTTTAGGGTAGCTTTTACTATATAAATAGTTATATAGGTTATATCTTTTATTATCTATTATAGTAATATAGGCTAATCTTATATTATCTTTAGTTAGAACTAGGTATATCTAATATAATCCTAGATAAAGCTTAAGATATAGGCACACTAGGAGCTAATAATTAGTTATTTCGCTATTTGCCCTTATATACTAGAAAATCTTTAATATAAATTCACGGAAAGAGACCTTATTTAAGATATCCTCCTTTATATATTCTGCTTTATTAAGCTATACTATTATATCCTATACTTAAATGCTAAATTCCTTTTATATAGCGGTAAACACTATTAATATATTATTAAATATAGCAGTTTATTTACCTATATTAAGATATTATCTATACTATACTATTATATCTCCTTAGAATAGCGTCTAAATCTTTTTCTAAATAATATCTTACTAGCTAGGATTAGTATAATATAGGTAATCTTTAACTACCTAGATCTATAATTTAATATTATAGAAAATAGTCTACTTCCTATTATATATAATAAGGTTATTACTAGCTTCTTCTAGTTTATTATAAGGCTTAAAGTATCTAATATCTATAATCTTCTATATTAAATCTATATTTTATTCTACTATCTCCACTTACTAACTATACTAATCCTAATCTAGCGCTAGATCTATCCTTTCTTAGTAGCTAGGGTTAGTATGCTATCCTTAGTCTAGGTAATATAGTGCTTAATACTATACCTAGTAAGGATTTAGCTATTACTATATAAATCCTTACTAGTACTATAGCGGTATAGGTTATACTACTTATCCTAGGTAGGTATCTAAGTGGCTTTTATATTATCCCTAGTTACTTAGTGGATATATTATCCCCTATATAGTATTTTATGCTATTAGCATTAAACCTACTAAGGTACTAGCACCTTATGAGTTTCTAAGTTTAGTTACTAATCTAGATGCTAGCTAGTCTATTCTAGTCACTACTTTATCTATTATAGCTTGCTATATAGCCTATTGCTATTCTAATACTCCCTATAATAACCTTATAGTGTTATATTTAGTAGGCCTAGTTTAAAATTCCTTTAATTCTAGCATATTTCCTAAGGGTCCTAATTATAGGTCTTCTAAATTTAACTTTATTAATTAGTTAGGGGGTTTAGTATATTAAGTAGCGGTGTTATTTTTAGGGTAGTTTATAATCCCCTTTCCTTTATTATTTTTATCCTTCTCTATATCTTTCTTAGTCTTAGTAGTTATAGTACTATTTATAGGACTAGTAATACCCTCTGCTTGCTGCTCTAAGGCCTTACTACCCTCTAATCTAGTAGATTTATTAAGAAATCCTTTAGATTTAGCTTTACTAATATAGATTTTAACTTAATTCTAAGTAAGATATATAGCTTATAAATCTACTAGGTTCTAGTAAATAGGTAGTTCTTAATCTCTTAGCTATTCCCTTTTCTTAAGAATTCTATTATTAAATTTGTATCTTATAAGGTTATTTAAGTCTTCTTATTCACTAGTTCTAATAAGTTTCTATTTCTAATATCTAAAATCTAGGTTTATACTATTAAATATCTGAAATTAATAAATAAGGTATAGTTTGTTTTTAGTAACTAGAAAAGCAAATTTACGTTATAAATAGTAAGTTTTAGATATAGGGTTTCTATATCTAGGTTACCGGAGGTGCGTAATAAAAGAATCTCTAATTACTACTACTTATTATATGCTAGCTCTATATAATATAGGGTTAAATCCGTTAGAGGGGCTAATAGATTTAACTAGTTATAAGTTATACTAATTTTACTTATAAAAGCTACTATTAGGTATAATATATAATGTTAGAAGTAAGTTAATTCTTCTAACTAGAGTGCCAAATCCGGCCCTATAAACGTCCCTCGTGACTAAGCTTATTCTGCCACGTAACACTTTATATATATATAACTTATATACTAAAATTAGCTCTCTTATTCTATTATTAGGAAATAGCTTCTAGGTAAATTAGTAAACTAATATATAGGTATAAAATATATATTATATATAAATAGTAGCTTAGGGGTAGTCTTATTTATCTTCCTAAAGTAAGTAAAATAGAATTAGATCTAGTATATACTTAGCTTAAGTTAGGAATAAATTATAAATCTATATACTTATAATACTTACTTACTTTTAAATAATTTCCTTTATATTATTTTTACTTATAATATTAATATTATAATTAATTACTAGGATTATATAAAGGATACTATTTATATAAGCCTTAGGATAGCTAGGTAAGGTAAGGTAATTAATAATATACTATATATTAATTATACTTCTACTACTCTTTATAATTATAATATTAGTAGTATTAATTATAGACTTTATAGAGTAAGTATATATTATATTATATTTATAGAATATACTTACCTAAAATATATT
>JFGX01000471.1:0-18863 GCA_000729855.1 Epichloe aotearoae | reverse complement strand
CTAAAAGGTCAGCTACAACCATAGTTGCAGGTTGTAGCGATATCAAGCCCCTATAAAGCGTATTCTAGCACGTAACATATGCCGCGGCATAGCATATTTGTTAGCTGACCTCAGCTAAATAAGGGGACCTTCCAAGCCCTAAGAGCGTTATAGCTAGATCCGTAAGTCTAGTACTAAACCTAGTATATATAACTAGTGGGGAATTACACTCCTATAGAATCTCGCTATTCCTAGCCTACCCTATAGCTTATAGCTATTAAGGTTATAACTACCCCTAGACCTAAAAATCCGCACGTCGCACGTCTCGAACATAGGAGCAATTGCTACTATATGTTACGGAATTTTTAGGCCTATAATCTAGTGCTTAACCCACTAGACTAAAAGGTCAGCTACAACCATAGTTGCAGCTTATAGCGATATTAAGCCCTATAAAGCGTATTCTAGCACGTAACACTCGAGCTCTAAATTGGATAGCTAGGGCTTGTTTCCATTAATCGAAATTTTTAGCTCCTTTAAGCTTAGCAGTCTCTAGGAAGCTATAAACTCTCTTATTAAATTCCTTAATAAT
The DNA here is from genome assembly GCA_000729855.1 of Epichloe aotearoae. NCBI lineage: Eukaryota > Fungi > Ascomycota > Sordariomycetes > Hypocreales > Clavicipitaceae > Epichloe > Epichloe aotearoae. The sequence goes on along the minus strand of JFGX01000471.1, from coordinate 18,295 downwards.
TAAATCATTAAAGGTAGCTTGTACGGAGCTAGATTTAGCTACCTTATCTTGTGGATTAGGCTGCTAATCTTACTGCTAACTAGTAGGCTTAGTAGCTTCCACACCATCTATATAACTATTTATAGTTTTAGATAGGTTTTTAAGCTTCTCTAATAACTAGTCTATAGTTACTTATTGCTTAATAGCCTGCTCTTTTAGCTAGTTATTAAGGACCTCTTACGCATTAAAATTAGGGGGAGGCAAGGCCTCCTTTCCCTTTCCTTTATTATTTATCTTCCTATTTTATAGAAAGGAAGTCTTTTATTCTTATACTTGAATTCCTTTTTATAGAAAGGAATAGCTTCTATGCTCGCGGATCCTTCCTATTTTATAGAAGGGAAGTCTTCTGTAGCCATAATTAATTCCTTTTTATAGAAGGGAAAAGCTTCTATATTATAGGTCCTTTCTTTTTTATAACCCTAAGGGAAGTCTTCTGTAAATATTTGTAAAGTGACCTAAAGGAATCTATAGTAATAGAAGCTAGGCTTATAACCTATTAAAATGTAGGGAGCTAGTTGCCAGCTAGTAACAGCTGTACGGGCGCAAGCCCCATGGTCGTAACCAATAGAGCTGCAACGTTAAATTAATTAACGCAACGCAGTTAGAAGGTTATAGCAGATATTACTATTAAATTCTAATTTAGGGGACTTTTATAATAACTAATAGAGTAATTAAATTAATTTTAGTTACTTTATACGGACAATATAGCTATTAGTTGCTTAGTTAAGAGGTTAAAAAAGTCTTCTTCCTCTTATATACCCACTAACCGTATTAGCGGATTTAGGCCACTAGCGAGGTCTTAAGGGCTACTTTTTATTTTCCGTAAAATTCATTTATATGCAAAATCCAAAAAATCGACTCACCACCATACTAACTAGCAACCTATATGCACTAAATTTTAGTCTAAAAAACAACCTTATATAAAAAGAAAGCCCTATTTTCCAGCTTTAATTTGCTATATATAAGACTTTTATATAACCTCTAGTTAAAGAGAAAATCGCAGATAAAGATAGCTATAGGGTAACCTGCTTATGTTACCTAGCTTACCTAAGTTACTAGTAGCTGTGGTTGTGGCTACGCTTGTAGCTATATAACTAACTAATCCACAAGGAAGTCATTCACATTGACATTAGTCATCCACATAGTCAGTCATAGCTGTGTACAGCTGCAAGGTAACTCTGACGGTTACAACACAACCGTTGACAGCTGCAGTGTAGCTATTAGGCCTGCGATGTAAGCCTAGTAACTATAAGGTCCTTTAACTAGAAAAGGGCTAAAAATAGGTCTTATTTTTAACAATACTAACTAAATGTATCCTATAACCTTTTTATTACTATATAATACTAAAAACCCTTTATTAATAATATTAAATATCTTAATAAGTGCCTTAAGTAATAGATTAAGAATTAATAGTAAGGGCTATAGTATATTCCCTTAACCCTTAAAGAGGCAAAGCTCTTTATATTTATAAATAAATTACTAGCTAATAACGTAGACCTTAGCTTATAGATTAGATATATCATTGTAATTAGTAATGAAATAATGTAAGATAATAATACCTTTATTATAAAAGGTAATATTATTATATATAGCTTAATAAAAAGCAAGTAAGTTATCTATAGTACACTTATAAGCAAGCTATATAGTATAGTTTAAGGCGTAGATATTATATATATAATATCTATAACCCTTAATTAGATTATAGACTAATTAAAGATACCTTGGATCCTAATAATCCTATATACTAACTCTTCCTTACTATATAAATACCTTATAAAGCTAGGTATAACTAAGGAGAAGTGGCTAATAATTAATATTATAGCCTTTTATTAATTATATAAGAGGCATAAGATCTATAAGGTTAGGTGGATTAATAGTGGTAATAATCTAGCTAATATAATAATAAAGGTATTACTAAATTTATCTTTTTTAACCTTAATTAATTTATATAGAAGGCTAGGTTAAGAGACCTATAATATTAGGTATAGGGGTATAACTAGATTAATATAACTAGATTAACTAGAATAACTAATGCTAGGTAAGTGTTAAGGACTAGCCCCTAGGTAACTGCGGTAGGGCGTTAGTATAATATTAAGAAGCTTAAGAAAGGAAGAAGAAAAGGGCAGGAAGCTATCCTTAGCGGTGCCCCTTATACCCCCTAGCTACCTTATATTAGCCCCCTTTTTATACCCTAGCTACCCCTATCTGCCTCCCCCTTATATATAGTATAGCTTATACTTAGGTAAAGCCTAAGCCCTTTACATATACTTTTACTTACCTATTAACTATAGGTCTCCCCCTTATTCCTCCTAATAGGTTTCCTACCTATTTTTTACCTAGCCTCTCTTTATTATTATAATAACATTAGCCCTACCCCTTACTTATTATTTAGTAATATATATAATATATCCTAGCTAATCCCCCTTGTTTTTATAAGTCTATAATACGCGTTCTACCTAGCCTCTCTTTATTATTATAATAACATTAGCCCTGCCCCTACCTATTATTTAGTAGTGTATATAACGTGTCTGCCCCGCTAGCCTTTGTTTATTATAATAATAACTACCCTACCCTTACCTATCTATAACTTACCTAATATAGGTATAAATCCCCTATATAAATATCTTACTTATTTCCCTTATATAGCTTTACCTTCCCTTATATAATATATTCTCTAAATATTATAGTCTTATTATACTTTCTTAATTTATTACCTTAATCCTATCCTACTATTAATTATTTACTTATTAGATATACCTTATAATTTACTTATTCCTTTTACTCCCCTAACTAAGCCTATAATACCCCTAGCCTATTCTATTAGTAAGTTCCTTATAAAAGGGGACTTTAATAATAAGTAGTATACTACTCCTATATTAGTTTAGTGCCTATATAAGCTATATATTAAATAATCCCTTATTACTAGTATTTTAAACTATTATCCCCCTAAAAGTAAGGAGTCCTATTCTCCTTATTAGTAAAATTATATTACCTATATCTAGTTAACTAGGCTTCTTTTTACTAATCCCTAACTTTAATATGCCCTTAAGGACCTTAAAGCTAAAATTACTATAGGCACTTATATCCTTATCCCTAGTATCCTAAAGACCTTAAATACTAAGAAGAAAATACCTATTCTATCCTAGAAGTTTTACTATCTTATAAGCAAGAAAATTACTTTACTAAACTAGGCTTAATTTAATCTAGCACTAGTTTATTTAGCCCTTAGGCCCTCTTTATCTATAAACTTACTTACTATAAATATAACTAGCCTTAATATTACTCTATATATTAATACTAGTCCCTTAGCTAGCTATAGCATAGGGAATTTTATATAGTAAGTTATTAGTGTTTTATTCTAGTAAAATTAGTAAGTAATTAGTAGCTTAACCACTATATATAAAAAATTTTATAAGTAGTTTATAGCTTTTCTTTATATACTTTCTCCTTACTACTATAGTAATAACTAGCGCTATCTTTAATATATTAAAGTAAGTAATAACTTACTTTCTTATTATTATTAATAGCACTCCTAACTTACTTCTAAAGTAAGTCTTACCTATAGACATACCCCTTACTCCTCTAGAGCTAGCTAGCCCCTAGCTAGGACTAGTAGTCCCTCTCTTTATAGCCCTCTAAGTGTGTCTCTAGCTAGTGCCCCTCCTATATATACTTATTTTATACCTTTTAATTATACTATCTAGAACCTAGGTAGTACCTATAGTAAGTAGCTCTAACTACTATATATATTTACCTATACCCCTCCTATATATAGGTTAGTATTAACTAGCCCCTAAGTAAAGGAAAAGCCTATTAACCTAAGTTTCTCTAGGGAACTAAGTAATATCTATAATATAGTAAATAATAGTAATACCTAAGTAATAGTAAGTAGTAGTATATTTATACCTTAGGTACTAGTAAAAGTCTCTATAGGTAAATAAGTTTTCTAAAATTAATTTAGTTTATTATTAACTTATATATCCTCCTATTTTACCTTAAATTTATTAAGGGCTTTTATCTTATCTATACTCTCTAATAGTTCCTATATTAGTTATAAGTACCTTACTTACTTAACTAAGATATTCTATCTCCTACCCTATTCTAGTGTATTCTAAGCTACTAAAATCTATTTTACTTAATATTCCTTAATAAGTTTATTATTATTCTTTACTAGGACTTATTCTAGACTTAGGTATAAGTCCTATAGTTTTTAGCTAGGAAGTAGATTCTTTACTACCTTTTTAATAAGGTTAATATAGAAAACTAGATAAATACCCTTTAGTATATCTAACTAGACTATAAGTAAAGATAGCACTTTTATAACTATATACTTAGTAGCTACCTAGTTAAGTTTCCTTAAAGAATAGTTTATCTTAATATTTTTAAGTAATAATTATACTTTATCCCTAACCTAGAAATATTCTACTAGGTATCTTAATACTAATATAGTATCCTATTACTATTACTATATATAAGCTATTATAGCCTAAGCTAAGAGAGTACTCTCTTAGAGGTAACTTAGGAATTAAATAGCTTTACCCTTTAGTATAGTTATAAAGGTAGAATAGTTAGGCTAGGACTAGATAAGCTCTAGGTTATAACTATAAAGTAATCTATTTAGGCTTACCCTAGTAACTAAAGAGGTCTTATTATTTATTATAAGTTAGTAAGTAGTAAGGTATTTAGGCTAGTTATACTATAAGAAGGAGATTATTATATATAGGATTACCTATACTTCCTAGTTTACCTATTCTATGCTACTATTAGTCTAGGGATAATATAATATAGAAAGTAACTAGTTAATCCCTACTAGGGAGTATAATATTATCTAGAACTTCCCTAACTAGTCTAATTTTTAATCTATAATAATAAACTAAGGAAACCCTTTAAATCTCTACTAAACTATCTTAAATTATTTTACACACTTCTTAGCCCTAATAGAGATTATAGCCTCTAACTATATAAACTTTAAGAGTCTATTTATAATTACTATAAGGTACTATAGCCTCTCTAAAGATAATACTAGTAAGTTTATTATAAAGTTAATAGAGATCTATAACTAGAACTAGTTAGGAATTAGTAAGGGCTTTAGTAAGCCCTAGCGCTATTAATAGCTCTTATAACTACTAATATAGTAGTAATTATAAATAAACCTAGTAATATCCTATAATATCCTATCCTAATAAAACTATTACTATAATATCTAGAATATAGTATTATAGCCTAGGTATCCTACTACTAGTAAGTTATAGCACTATTATATAAGGGTTATTATAAGGGGCTCTTAAGCTAGGACCTATATATACCCTTAAAATTAAAGTACTTTATAGGCACTTATAAAGTAGTTTACTACTTACTCTCTTATTATTACCCCTAGGGGAAACCTCTAGGCGCCTTCCTAAATAGCCTTTAGTTAAATACTATATATAGGATTTAATGTAATAGCCTAGTCCTAGAGAGCCTAGAGGTACTTATTAGTAAAAAGAGCCTCCCCTACTAGTAGTAGGGGTATATATAACTAGTGTAGCTTTATATTAGACTTATCCTAGTATACTCTTAGTAATAGTAATAGCTATATAATAATAAGGGGTTATAAAACCTATTTTATTCTTAAAGTTACTTCTTATTAGTCTTATTCCCTTTAAGATAAAGTATCTAGTTATTAAGCCTATATACTAGGCCTATAGTGTAAATAAAAATTAAATAGCGTAAGTATATTTACCTATTAGGCTTACTATTCTAATATTAACCTTAGGGTTATAAAGTGCTCTAGGTTTTTATAGTCTATATAAATAGTAAATAGATAGGAAATGCCCTATAACTTTACTAACTATGCCTTTAAGCATAAGATAATAGCTAATAGTTCCTTATTATAAATTATATAGTTTTTTTATAAAGCTATAAGGCTAGTAGAGTAGTAAGTAACTAGGTATATTATATTATTAAGTCCCTATTATAAAAGGCACTTACTAAGGGCTATACCTAAATAGTTAGCCTTTACTACTATGGGATAATCTAGGTCTTATTATACTAGGACTAGATATATAATAAAAGTATCTTTTAACCTCTTAAAAGTATTATTCTCCTCTAGTCCCTAATAAAAAGGGGTATTTTTCTTAGTAAGTTATATAAGTAATACTACTAACTCTAAAAAGTTCCTAATAAAGTTATAGTAAAAGTTTATAAACCCTAAAAAGCTTTAGACCCCTTATAGTTTTATAGGTACTACTTATTCTCTTATAGCTACTACCTTTACTAGATTAGGATAGATTAAATAGCTTACTATAATAATATACCCTAGGTATTAGACCTCCTTTATAGTAAATATAGACTTATTAAGGTTAAGGTATAACCCTATAGCCCTTAAGCACCCTAGTATAAGTTAAACCTTTACTATATAGTTCTTCCTTAACCCCCCTAAATAAACTAAGATATTATTAAGATATACTATTATAAAATCTCCTAATATATTCCCTAAGGATTTATTAATATAGTATTAGAAGGTTACTAGTGTACTAGCTAGGCTAAATAGGTAAACTAGCTATTTAAATAACCTAAACCTTATATAAAAGGCTATAAGGTGCTTCTTACCCTTAGCTATTTATAGTTTATAGAATACTATATAAATATTTACCTTTATAAACTAGCATATCTAGAAGAGGGAGTATAGGGTTTCCTTAATTAATAGGAGTAAGTAGTAGTCCTATGCTATTATCTTATTAAGTGCGTAATAGTTTATATAGAAATGCTATCCCCTATTTAATTTTTTAATAAGAAGAACTAAAGCTATAGCTAATAAGAAGCTAGTATAGATCTATCCTTTATTTATAAGGTCTATAATCTAGCACTAAACCTCTAAGAGCTAGTCCCTTAGTATATTATATAATAGCCCCTATAGGAGTGCTAGTTAAAACCTATCTAAGTTCTTATATAACTATATATAGTAATTAAGAGAACCCCTATATGGAGGCAAGCTATTAGCCTTAGCCTTATTAAAAAAGTCTATAAAGTCTGCTAATTTCTCTAGTACTATAGCTATATCTAGACTATTTAGTGTTATTTTAGGCGCTATAATCTATAATACTATTATTATCTCCTTAAGGCTTATAGTAATAAACCTTATTATAGTATCCTTTATCTATTATACCTATTATGCCTCTATAGTGTATAAGGATTTAATAATCCCCTATACTAGGGGTTCTCCCTCTTACTTAGCGGCCTCTAATATATAAAGGCTCTTTACTACCCTAATAACTAGCTACTATTCTACTATATAAATTACTACCTTATAGTGTTCTAGCTATAGTATCCTAAATATTATATCTTAGGTAAGGCCTAGGATAATATATAAATACACTAATAACTCCTAGCTATTAATATTAATTCTAGTATATACTATATAGGTAATAAAGGAGAAGTCTTCCCTTTATTATATCCCCCTTCTCTTTATTTCTACTATAGTATAGACTTACCTATATTTTAGTAGTTATATAAGCTCTAGGCTAAGCTACCTTACTACTAATTTACTTATAGTACTATAGTAATTATAGCTATAATTAATCTAGATATTAATATAAAAATATATATTAAAGAGTACTAGGATTAAGAAAGGTAGTTAGTCTATATATTATTCTATATCCCTATTTATATTTATATACTAGCTATACTTATTTAAATCTATAGCTACTAGCTAGCCCCTCTACCCCTATATAAGGCTTTACTTAGGGGCTACTTATTTTCTAAGGTATTAGTTATAGCCCCCTTATTTACGCTATTTATATTCACTCTATATATATTAATTTAGACCTTTAGTTAGTAAGGCAGGAGAAAGGTGCACTTCTAGATATAGTAATCCTTAGATCTATAATATAGGTAGTATCCTTTCTAGTAGCGCTTAGTTAACTTTACTTTAGTTACCTATTTAGCCCTTAGCTACTTTATATTCTTCTTAGGGCCCTTATCCTTCTTATTTATCTTATTTTACTAGGTTATTATAGTATATACCCCTATTATTAGTATATTACCCTTATAATCTACCTATTAAGGTATAGGCTAGGCTAGCTAGGGCTTACGCTAGTTCTAATATTTTTCCTCTAAGGCTAAAGACTTAATATCTACTACTATACTATAGTATTAAGTAACTACTATATAGTACTCTATTTAGCTAACTTCTTTACTAATAGAGGTCTCCCTTATGTATTTATTAAGCATATATTATAGCTTAGCTAGCTTAATATCCTTAGTCTAATAAGCCCCCCTTACTAAAGAAAGCTTCTATTTAAAGTAAATAAAAAATATAGTAAATACCTCTCTTACCTCTTATTCTATCTAATTAAGCTCTATTAGGGCTATCTCCTATTTATAAGGGTTTATATATAGGGTTTCTAGATAGCTAAGAAAGGCCTCTAGGTTATAGTTACTAAGGTAGCTTACTTTAAAGTATATAGCTATATAGGCCTAGACCTTAAGTAATAGGTTCTAGTAAATAAATATCTATTAATCCTTTTAGGTCCTAATAAAGTCCTTATTTACCTTTAGTTTATATTATATTAGGAACTTCTAGGTAGCGAATATAATCTTATTACTATTATATAGGTTACCTATTAGGATTAGTTTTTATTAGATTTATAATATTAGGGGTAGTAAACCTAGGCCTAAGGGTAGTATAGTAAAGTCTAGGTTAGGGACTATTAGCTCTATAGGAGTGTTTAATAGAAAAGCTAGTTAAGTTACTAGCTCTAGGTTTATATATATATATTATTATAGGTTTTTAATTACTCTTACCTACTATTCTAGTATAAGTTAAAGTGTTTTAAACTAGGTATTATAAGCCTCTAGTAGTAATATAGCCTTAAATAGGGGGGTTATAGTCCCTAGATTAGGCTAGTGTTCTAGTTAAAGCGTGTCTATTAGTTATATTATTATTTCCTTTTTTCTATTATTTAGTAGCCTTTTTTTTAGACTAAAGAAAGCTTCTTAATTATTAAGGACTAGCCCTTAGGTAACTATAGTAGGGCATTAGTATAATATTAAGAAGCTTAAGAAAGGAAGAAGAAAAGGGCAGGAAGCTATCCCTAGCAGTGCCCCTTATACCCCCTAGCTACCTTATGTTAGCCCCCTTTTCGTACCCTAGCTACCCCTATCTGCCTCCCCCTTACGTGCAGTATGGCTTATGCTTAGGCAAAGCCCAAGCCCTTTACAGTAAGCTAATTATAGTAGTAAATTCTTATTAAGGGATTTACTTATATATACTTTCCTTTATTCTAATTTTTATTATGTTTTTAAGCTCTTTAGCTATAAAGGAAAAAGAGAGACTACTTGTCATAACTTCGGTTATAGGTGAAATAAATAGAGTGAAGGCTAAGATACACGGTTACTACTAGATAAATGCTACCTAGCTAGTGGTGCGTAAAGGTCTTAAACTCTAACCTTCTATATATAATATAGGTAGTCTTTGCTAAATACCCCGCTAGTGCGCACATAGCTATCTAGTGGCTAGCTAGGCTCTTAGTTATACATAAGACCTAAGGTTTATTTAAGGCTTTATTATATAATTGCCCTATCTCTAACCTCTATGCTCCTAATATACTACCCCCTTAATATATAATTATCCTTAATTAAAAAAACTAGCTACTTACCTAGTATAAAAATACTACACACTCTTATAGGTAATAACTAACTTAATAAGGGGTTAGGGTTTATTATAACTCTTTATAGGGTAATATATTACTAAATAAATAATAATCTTAATAATATTAGGTTATAAATATTTCCTTACCTTATCTATTAACCCTAAATAGTAATAACCTTATTACTCTAATATAGTAAAGTAAATGCCCTTAGGTGTTATATAACTAATTCTAAAAGGGTAGACTACCTATATTAATTTTTATAATTAGATTAAATAAATAGGGTATTACACGCTATTTAATTAAATAAAGTTATTTATAAATACTAGGGTAGTTATATTAATCTTACTATGAGTTTATAGCTAGCATATATATCTAATAGTAGTAGCTATAACTATAAATATTGTAATTCCTAGATTAGCTATATATAACGTGTAGATTACTTAAGGGGTCTAGGGTTAATATAAAAAAACCTATTTTTCCCCCCTTTTACACACTTCCTTTCTCCTATATTCTCCTTAGATATTATAAGTTATCCCTATATACTTAATAGTAGCTTTATAGCTACTATTATAAGGTAATTACTAATATTCTATAGTATTATTTTATTATTCTTATTTACTATTATTTATCCTTACTATAATTATTAGTTTCCCTTTTTTTTTACTTATAGTTTCTTTAGTTTATTACTACTAACTTACTACTAGCTAACTATATTTACTAATTATACTATAACTCCTCCTATAGTTCTTTCTTTATCTAAGAAAACCTCTTAGAAATCTCTAGAAAAGTTACCTAAAAAATCTCCTTAAAAAAGGATAGCTTCTAAAATCTTTATATAAGTTTATTACTTACCCTTAAAATATACTTTACTAACTTATAGCTAGTACCTCTAGTAGTATAAAAATCCTATATATACACTATACTTAGTAAGTAGCTATATAAAATATAGTACTTAAAGATAGTACCTATAAACTACTATAATATATTAAAAAAGAAAAGCTTACTCCTACTAAATATAGTAACTCTATAAGTATAACCTTACTACTAGTTTACTATTTACTATTACTAACTTATATAGTAAACTTAATAAAATATACTTATTATATATAAAATAATAAAGGCTATATTAGAGTATATTCTCCCTTTCTAAGTGCTATTTTTACTTTACTAATATATTACTAGTGCCTTATATAAATTATAAAGCTTTATAAAAAGCTTTTTAACTATATTAACACTACTCCTAATCTAAATAAAAGTTCTTATTACCTTAATATAGTAAGTATAATACTAATTCTTATTCTCTTAATTATTACTAACTTACTACTAGCCTCTTATATAAGTAAAAAGAAAGTTATATAATACCTTACTTACTATAAAAAACGCTAATAAGTATAGTTATCTCTATTATACTTAATTAACCACTAAAGCTACTTATAAAGTAAATACTAATAAATATATTACTATAGCATTACTCTCTAATACCCTTAACTTAGAGGTATAAATTAATATCTTAAATAGTTTATACTTTATAGCTTAGAATATCCTTATAATTAGTTTCCTAAAGCTCCTATAGTTAATACCTTACTAACTCTTTACTAGTTTACCCCTTATTCCACTACGCTTCCTACTTATATTAGACCTCTAGAGTTACCTAAAGACCTCTAAACTTATATTTATAAAGAGGGGGACTTCTCTAATAATAAGGCTCCTATTAAGCTCTTTACTATTTCTAAGGCCCTTATTAATGCTCTAGTGCCTAAGAATATAACTAAAAATACTAAGGCTATAGGGGCTAATATAGTTATAAATTAATAGGTACTAGGTAGCTATATAGTAGATTATTTAAGTAATATAACTTATTTTAATATTATACTATATGCCTTTTATAAAATATAGTTCTATATTAATAACTTAGCTACTTAGTTATTACTTATAGTTAATAATAATATTTATTATAATAAAACCCCTTTTCTTTACCTATAAATTTTCTAAAGTATTATAGCCTTTCTATTTAACTAGATACTTATAATATCTCCTATTATAGTAATATAAAATAATTCTCTTAACTTTAAACTCTTATTTATTATCTTTAATATTATCTTATAGTAAGGATATATCTTCTATATTAGTTAGGTCCCTAATAAAAGGTTTAAGGCTTATAATATTAAAAACATTATATAAACATATCCTAGGTAGTAGCTTTAATTAATACACTAATCTATAATTCCTAATTACCTTTTTAATTTTATATAGGCTTAGATACTTTATAGATAGCTTCCTACTAGGGTATTATAAGTTAATATTCTTTATTAATAGTAAAACATAATTACTAATATTAAACTTTATTAGGGTTCTTTTCTTATTATAGTACTTTATATACTAAACTTATAAGTTACTTAAAAGCTATTTAATTATAGTGTGTTTCTCTCTTAGCACTAGGACTTTACTTTCTACTTAGTTATTTACTATAGGGATATCTATAACTACTTACTATAGACCTCTAGGGTTATAGCCTTATAACACTTCTACTAGTATGTAGCTATAAGTTATATAGTTACTTATATTATATATAAACTATACTATTAATAAGTTATTAGCCTAATTAGCCTAATTAGTATAGGTAAAAGCTCTTAAATAATGCTTTAAAACTTAATTTAGACACTCTATTTGCCTATCTATTTATAGGTAAAAAGCGGTGCTTAATAGCCACTTAGTTACAATAAGGTAATAAAAAGTTATCTAAAACCCACTAGTAAATATTAAACTATAGTCTATTATAATACCTTCTAGGGCACTATAGTCTTTAAAAACATATTCTAAGAATATAGTTACTAGGGCATTACTAGTTAGTTATGTTAAAATAGGAATATAAATACTATACTTTATAAATTAGTTAATAATAACTAGAATTACATTATAGGCCTAATTTAAGTCTTTTATAGGTAGCAATCTAGTAATAAAATCTATTAATAATTCTTAAAAAGGGTAATTAAGCACTAGTAGCGCTACTAGCTTACTATAGGGTTTATAATGCCTTAGCTTTAAAGTTTAATAGCTTATATAAGTGTTAATATATACCTTTATATCTTTCTTTATAGTTAGCTAGTAATACTAGTTTATAATTCTATAGAGAGTCCTACTAACTCCTTAATAACTAGCTATAGGGTTATTATAGGTAAGTAGTAATATCTCTTTTCTTATTCTTACTAGAATAAAAACTTAATTCTTAAATATTAATAGCTTAGCAAGCCTAATAAACTATATCTATAATGCTTCTAAGTTACCTCTCTTAAGTAACTCCCTTTAACCTATAGTAAAGTTATTACCTTACTATACTTTATATAATATAATCTAAATTAGAGCTTCTAATCCTATATTCTTACGCTAAGTGCTAGAGTTAAACTTAGAAGAGGTTCTCTAGATAGCTTAAATTCTTACTATAATACTACTATAAGTAGCTTACTTATAAAGCATTTCTAGTCTTATAGTTAACTTATAGATAAGTAGTGTTTTAAAGGGGCGCCTACGCTACTTACTAGCTACTATCTAAGCTAGAGAATTACTTATAGGAACTACTAGACTAATAGGATACCTATAGTTAAGTAATAACTCTAATCACTAGGTATTACTATTACTACTATAGCTCTCTTACTACTTATTATTTACTAACCTATCTAGTATACTACTTTTAGGACTTACTAGACTAATAGGTTCCTTAATAATATAGTTAAGTTATATTTTCTTAAAACCCTAGATATTAGTAGTACTATTATAGTGTCTTTATAACTAGCTATTTATTATACTAAGCAATATTACACTAGAACCCGTGGTATTACTATTACTACTAGGGTGTTCCTACTGCTTAGTATTATTAAACTTAGATAAGAAATTAGGTAACTATAAGGTTATAGCCTTCACTCTCCGCTTCTTACTAATATAATCTAATCTCCTTAATAGGGTATTAGTAGGGTTTAACTTCCCTATATAATATTTAATCCTAAAGTTAAAAGGATAAAGTTTATCTAGTGCTATTACCTACTTACTAGTTAACTTAGGCTTTATAGTAAGGTACTTATAGTTTAAATAGTCTATAATAACTATAATCTAGTAAGTTAAATATATAAGGTAATATCTCTAAGTTTAAAAGGCCTCTTAGATTGCTAATAGCTTAGTATCTAGTGTTAAGTAGCGTAGTTTAGTATTAGTTAACTTCCTTAATATATACGCTACTAGGTGCTAGTAACCTAGCACTAATATTATAAGTATAGCCCTAATCGCATAACTAGATATATCTATCTCCACTCTTAGCGGAGCTAGCGGGTTAAAATACACTAGAATTAGTGCTTTCTTAAACCTTTTCTAAAGTTCTCTAAACGCTACTAACTTATAGGGTTCTAGCTTAAAGAACGCTAGCTATATCCCCTTAAGGCAATCTATTAATAGAATAACTACTTTACTATACTATCTAATAAAGCGCTAGTAAAACCTAGTAAATCTAAGAAATAACTAGATATTAAGTATACTATAAGGTATTAGCCACATTATAATTACTTTAACACGTAATAGTTCTATCTTAATCCCCTTCTTAGATATAATAAAACCTAAGAATTTAACCTTTAGAACCAAAAATTAACACTTCTTAAGGTTAACATAAAGGTCTATATCTTAAAGCATTTCTAGGACTATCTTAATATATAATATATACTCCCTAACGTCGCTACTATATATTAGGATATTATTAAGGTAGATAATACAGACTATATCTATAAGGCCTTTAAGAGTATTATTAATATACTCTTAGAAGGTTGCTAGTGTATTAACTAACCTAAATAGTATTATAAGATACTTAAAGTAACTATAATAGCATTAGAAGGCTGTTTTCTACTTATTACTAAAGCAAATACATAGCTAGTAGTATATATCTTAAAGGTCTAATACTATAAAAATCTTCATGCCCGCTAATTAGTTAAGGATTTTAGTAATTAGTAGTAAAGGGGCCTTATTTTTAATAGTAATCCTATTTAGGCCCCTATAATCCACATAAAGCCTTAATTTCCCTAATTTCTTTAGAATAAATAAAATTAGGGCTCTAGCTAGGCTAGTTAATCTTCTAATCTATCCCTTCTCCTACGCACTTATAAGGTATTCCCTAAGTACTTCTAGCTCTTTCTTAGCTAGGTTATATATAGGCCCCTAAGGTAGTGTTTTCCTCTCTTCTAATTTAATTATATAAGTGTAACCTCCTAGTTTAAGGAGCTTACTAGCTAATTCTTTAGAGAATATATCCCTAAATTCTATATACTCCTTTAGAATCTATTATAGCCCTAGGTTAGTGTCTATATCCTATATAGGAGCTGCTTCCTTACTAGGATATGCTATTATAACTATTATAGCTTTCTTAGCTTTTTACTAAACTAAATAATAGGTATATTCTAGTATTATTATAGTAAACTTACTAAGCCTCAGGTTACCTACTACTAGTAAATTCTTTAGTAAGTCCTTATATAGCTCTTTTTCCTTACTATTTCTTAGCATGCCTAACTTAACCTTTATTAAACCTATAGCTAATATAACTAATAACTCTCTTACCACCCTATATACTTATTACTTACCTAAAGTAATTATAAGGCAATCTTTAGTTATTAGGAACCTCTAAAGCGCTTACTTCTAATCTATAATTATAGGATTATACTCTTTAGTCTAGTCTATACCTAATATTATCCCTTCTCTAGTATTAGTAATATAGTAGCTAACTTAATAGATCTTTATATAGCCTATACTATCCTTAACCTTAATTAATCTTTATAGAATCCCCTAATATAGAATTATAGTCTTACTTATACTCTCTAGTATTTAGTCTATTTTCTCTACGTTCTCCTAATCCTATTTTAATAATAACCTAGGGTAAATAGTTAAGAATAACACACCTATATTAAATAGCGCTAACACTACTAGCTAGCGGTTATCTTATTATAGAGATGCCTATATTCTAATTCTTTTATCTATAGGCTATTCTATAGTAAGGTCCTAATCCTAGGCTTACGCTAACCTAATTAGTATCTTATTAGGATCTATAGCTTAGTTATTACTATTCTTATACTTCTCTATAGTATACCTACTACTCTTATAAGTAGTATAGTTTAGTGCTTAATATCTTATTAAAGGGTATCTAGGCGCTCTATATTTATAACACTTAAAAGGCTTCCTTACTTAGTCTTTACTTTATTACTATAAGTTATCTATAGAAGAGGTAAAGTGCTACCTCTTCTTTTTATTATTATAGCTCCTATTACCACTACTACTTAACTTTATTATAACTTTAGCCTTCTTACCTTAGCCTTATAAGTAGCTTTATAATATTAGAAACTCCTAGCTAATTATCTACTTCCTTATAGTATTATTTAGGCTATTTAAAAAGATAGAAATTCTAAAATATAAGGGAATTACTTTAGGTAATTTAGCCTTTACTTTTATCTATAATCTTATAAAGGCCTAAAATAATTAGTTAGTCCCTTACCTTAGGTTTAGTAGTGTTCTAGTTACTTCTAAGTACCTTATTTTTTTATCTATTCTTCTAGTATTTAGCTACTTAAGAAACCCTTTCTAGGTATAGGATAAATAATCTACATAGCTATCTATAGCTATATAATGTATTTATTATTACTTTGTATTATTAGCTAAGCAGCTACTAGTGTATACTACCCTAGTTATATTATCCCTAAAAGTAAAGTAGTCTAATTTAAATAATATATCTAAATCTAATAAGAATATAGTAAGGTTCTTATAAGTAGTACCCTTATATATAGGGATCCTTAACTATATCTTTATAAGGCTAGGTTAATATAAAGGCACTGCTAGCTTATAACCCACTAGAAGAACTGGAATTAGGATAGCTTATCTATCCTTATAAGGGGTAATTATAAGTCTACTACTTATTCTAGCTAATAATAGATTTACCTTAATTTCCTTAGTTTATACCTCTAATTATAGTATCTTCTACCTTAACTTAGCGTGTTATAGCTTAGCCTATGCTACTATATAGTGCCTAGCTAATACACTCTCTTTATTATTATTACTAGATCTTATATTTCTACCTTAATCTATAATAGGTAGCGTTTAGCAT
The DNA here is from genome assembly GCA_000729855.1 of Epichloe aotearoae. Taxonomy (NCBI): domain Eukaryota; kingdom Fungi; phylum Ascomycota; class Sordariomycetes; order Hypocreales; family Clavicipitaceae; genus Epichloe; species Epichloe aotearoae. The sequence continues at coordinate 1,501 of JFGX01000471.1, read as the reverse complement.
ACCTTATTATTAGAACCTATAGTCTAAGTCTCTATTAGGCTACTACTTACTTACTAATTATTCGCTGCTTTATTATTACGTAGTGCTAGTGTATTATATGTAGATATTCTATGCCTTCTTTATATTAGTATCTAGCTAATAGTCTATTGCCCTAAAGGGAAAGAGAGTTTAATTTATTATAACTTTAGTTATAGGTAAAATAAATAGAGTAAAGGCTAAGATATATAGTTACTACTAGATAGATACTACCTAGCTAGTAGTGTATAAAGGTCTTAAACTCTAACCTTCTATATATAATATAGGTAGTCTTCGCTAAATACCCCGCTAGTGCGCATGTGGCTATCTAGTGGCTAGCTAGGCTCTTAGTTATACGCGAGACCCGAGGTTCATCCGAGGCTCTATCATATGATCGCCCTGTCTCTGACCTCTGTGCTCCTAACACTACTAGTATTAAATCCTTTAGACCTTTAGGTCTTATTTAGTTTAATTATAGCAAAAGGTTAGGGTAAATATAAGGCCCTTAAATAAATATATATAACGTAATTAGCTATAACCCCGCATTATCATAATACCCTTACACTATAACGCTACTACTACCTTACTTTTCCTACTTTTTACCTACCTTTTAACCTAGCTAAATTCCTCTCCTTCTCCTCTTTCTTAGCTCCTTAGTTATTATTAATTATTATTACCTTTAACGTTAAATTAGACCTCTTTGCACTAGTGCATCGTTCCTTGGTAGAACTAACAGTTACTTTTCATACTAATACTTTTTATATTAGTAATTTTTATATTAAAAATTTACTAGTAAAAGTTACTAGTAAAAGTTACTTTTTATACTAATACTCTTTATATTACTAATTTCTTAGTAAAAGTTACTTTTTATATTAGTAATTTTTTTAAGATTTTTACAAGTTATAAATTATTTAAAAATGAATATTATTTATTTTTATTCAATACTTTTTATACTAGAAATTTCTTTATAAAAGTTACTTTTTATACTAATAGTTTTTAAGGTTTTTATAAGTTATAAACTATTTAAAAATTAATATTCTTTATTTTTATTTATTACTTTTTATATTACTAATTCTTAGTAAAAGTTACTTTTTCTACTAGTAGTTTATTTAAGGTTTTTCTAAGTTATAAATTCTTTAAAAATTAATATTATTTAATACTATTTAATATTATTTACTTTTATTAAATACTTTTTATACTAGTACTTCTTATACTATAAATTTTCTAGTAAAAGTTACTTTTTATACTAGTAATTTCTTTTAGGTTTTTATATATTATAAATTATTTAAAAATTAATCTGTTTTATTTTTATAAATTACTTTTTATACTAGTAATTTTTTTAAGATTTTTATAAGTTATAAATTATTTAAAAATTAATATTATTTATTTTTATTATTTACTTTTTATACTAGGAATTTCTTAGTAAAAGTTACTTTTTATACTAGAACTTTTTATACTAAATATTTCCTAGTAAAAGTTACTTTTT
>JFGX01000470.1:0-18876 GCA_000729855.1 Epichloe aotearoae | reverse complement strand
AGTAGTTTATTTACTTATATTAATATATTATCTATACTATACTATTATATCTCCTTAGAATAGTATCTAAATCTTTTTCTAAATAATATCTTACTAGCTAGGATTAGTATAATATAGGTAATCTTTAACTACCTAGATTTATAATTTAATATTATAAAAAATAGTTTACTTCCTATTATATATAATAAGGTTATTACTAGCTTCTTCTAGTTTATTATAAGGCTTAAAGTGTCTAATATCTATAATCTTCTATATTAAATCTATATTTTATTCTACTATCTCTACTTACTAACTATACTAATCCTAATTTAGCACTAGATCTATCCTTTCTTAGTAACTAGGGTTAGTATACTATTCTTAGTCTAGGTAATATAGTACTTAATACTATACCTAGTAAGGATTTAGCTATTACTATATAAATCCTTACTAGTACTATAGTAGTATAAGTTATACTACTTATCCTAGGTAGGTATTTAAGTGGCTCTTATATTATCCCTAGTTACTTAGTAAATATACTATCCCCTATATAGTATTTTATACTATTAGTATTAAACCTACTAAGGTACTAGTATTTTATAAGTTTCTAAGTTTAGTTACTAATCTAAATACTAGCTAGTTTATTCTAGTTACTACTTTATCTATTATAACTTACTATATAGCCTATTACTATTCTAATACTCCCTATAATAACCTTATAGTATTATATTTAGTAAGCCTAATTTAAAATTCCTTTAATTCTAGTATATTTCCTAAGGGTCTTAGTTATAGGTCTTCTAAATTTAACTCTATTAATTAGTTAGGGGATTTAGTATATTAAGTAATAGTATTATTTTTAGGGTAGTTTATAATCCCCTTTCTTTTATTATTTTTATCCTTCTTTATATCTTTCTTAGTCTTAGTAGTTATAGTACTATTTATAGGACTAATAATACCCTTTACTTATTACTCTAAGGCCTTACTACTCTCTAATCTAGTAGATTTATTAAGAAATCCTTTAGATTTAGCTTTACTAATATAGATTTTAACTTAATTCTAAGTAAGATATATAGCTTATAAATCTACTAGGTTCTAGTAAATAGGTAGTTCTTAATCTCTTAGCTATTCCCTTTTCTTAAGAATTCTATTATTAAATTTATATCTTATAAGGTTATTTAAATCTTCTTATTTACTAGTTCTAATAAGTTTTTATTTTTAATATCTAAAATCTAGGTTTATACTATTAAATATCTAAAATTAATAAATAAGGTATAGTTTATTTTTAGTAACTAGAAAAGTAAATTTATATTATAAATAGTTAGTTTTAGATATAGGGTTTCTATATCTAGGTTACTAGAGGTATATAATAAAAGAATCTCTAATTACTACTACTTATTATATACTAGCTCTGCATAATATAGGGTTAAATCTATTAGAGGGGCTAATAGATTTAACTAGTTATAAGTTATACTAATTTTACTTATAAAAGCTACTATTAGGTATAATATATAATATTAGAAGTAAGTTAATTCTTCTAACTAGAGTGCCAAATCCGGCCCTATAAACGTCCCTCGTGACTAAGCTTATTCTGCCACGTAACACTTACTATATAATAGTCTTACTACTTAACTAGCTAAGATAAGAGTCTACCCCTAGCTAGTTATTTTCTAAGATCTTTATAACTTTATAGTATATTTTAGTACTATATAATTACCTTACCTATAGTAAAGGTACTTAAGTATTTAAGCTATAGTCTACACCCTCTTATAGGGTTAGATAACTTAATAGAGGTGGTCACATTGAACCCTAGCTTCGCGGTCCAACAGGATTACATCTCTAGATTGTGGAAGCTCGCTTTCTTTCTGTTTGTCAAGTTGTTACTTAGCGCTGATCAGTGACAGTAAACACTCTCTGGCTGTGGTTTATATAAGTTCAATGGGGTTTCCTCCCATCTTACCAGTTGCCGTGATTCATCTCCCATGATTCATGCTTCGTTGGCATTCAGGCGATTTATTGCCCTGTCTCGTATTAACTCAACGACTCCAGCACCATGGCCTCACGACGCAAACCTGTTGTGCTGATGTGCAGCACGCCAGTTTCTGGACACGTGATACCCATGCTGGCCATTGCAAAACAACTCGTCGCTCGTGGATCCGAAGTCTGCTTCGTGTCAGGCTCGGGATACCGCCAACAAGTTGAAGCCATCGGCGCATCATTCATTTCAGTGGAAGGATATGGCAACTTCCATGACCTCACGTCATGGGATCTCGACACGAGTTGTATGCTTTCATTTCCCTTCCCTATGGTTTTACTTGTCGCGTAGGTTCTACACGTTCCCAAGGTGAGTTGAGCTGACTTGTAATTTCCCAAATGAAGGGCCCGCAGGTCAAAAGCATCTGGAAGGTCCAGCCTGTTTCAGCCATGACTTGATCCACATATTCTGCAAATCGCTACCTTCACAACATGAGGCTATTCAGAAAGCTCTGAAGACACTTCGCACCCGGAATCCTGCAAGTCCCATTTTTCTCGTGACGGAAAGTCTGAATTTCGGCGCTTTGCCCATCAAACTCGGTGCACCAGGTCTTCGCCCAGATGGGCTTATAGCCATTGGGCTCAATCCCATCCTGCTTACCAGCATGGACCATCCGCCTTTTGGTTCCGGTATGGTTCCTGACAGCTCCCCAGCGGGCCGGAAGCGAAACAGGCTTGCGGGTGAATTGCAGAAGCAATTTTTCTCCGAGGCCCAGACGGCATATGGCGAGGCACTTTTAAGCGTTGGGGCTGTCGCAAAACCAGAAGACGAGTTCTTACTTGATTCACTCTACACCCTACCAGATCGTTTCATACAAATGTGTACGCCTAGTGTGGAGTACCCCAGAAGCGATGCTCCAAATACTCTGCGCTTTGCCGGCGGTTACCCTACTACGGCGGTTACCGAAGACGCGAGTAGTAACTGGGAGAGGCCATCATGGTGGGATCAAGTCACAGTCAGCAATACAACTAACAAAAAGAAGATTGTTTTCGTCTGCCAAGGAACCGTCGCCATGGACTTTAACCAGCTCGTCATCCCCGCCATGGCTGCACTGAAGAATCGCTCCGACATCATCGTCATCATTGCACTGGGAAGACGCGGCGTTACTTTGCCCACAGATTTGTCGGTCCCTTCAAATTGCCGGGTTGTGGATTATATTCCCTACGACAGTCTGCTGCTCCATGTCGATGTCTTTGTCACAACGGGAGGCTATGGATCGTTCCAGAGAGCGCTCAATAACGGCACGCCTCTTGTCATGGCAGGGACGACGGAAGAGAAACCTGAGACAGCTGCGCGGGCTGAGTGGGCTGGTGTAGCGGTGAATCTTCGAACGGCCTATCCTTCTGCTGAACAACTGCAGCGCGCAATCGATGATGTTCTCACAAATGAGAGATACAAGGCGAGGGCGGTAGAGATACAGGCTGAGATTGCTAGGTATGATCCCGTTGGTGTGATAGTCGAGACGATGGAAGAACTTGTGGGGGACTGAATTGAGAAGGAAAGGAACATGCTGTTCAAATCTATGATGTCCTTGCTTCGTGAGCAGGATTGATTGGTGTGCCCACATCTCTTGAGCTTCTGTCTCTTCAATTCCCAACTCTAGACATGCGGTGTAAGGACATTTTTCTTTTTTGGAAACATGATTAAACTGTGTAGAGTATTGACCAGTAAATCAACAATGGCTAGCACACACGCGACAAGGTTGCGGCAGTCTGTTTCACCCATTGCAGGGTAGCTGCATTCACGTACGTTGATTCAATTCTTTTTCACCTCGAACCCGAAACCAAATCTCGAGCTCCGTAGTACTACGGTCGCCCCTTGGAGAGGTTCGGCAAAACGCTGCCACATCGAAAAAGGCTAGCTCGGCAACTTCCGAGATCTTGGAACAAACACTCTTCTCACTCTGCCCCACAACGTCTACAACGTCAGCGATGGTTCCAGCAACAAATTGTTGTAAGCTCATGCCACACACACCCTAGTTACGTCCAACGATATCGCGAATGATTCTCGCGGCGCGATGGAGCTCCTTCACGAAAGCTGCTGTCCGTTCCGGCGACCCTCCGGTAAGAGACACCGAGATACTGTTGCATGGTCAGTAGAGTTCGTTGTGGTCCTATACACCGCACGAAAGCAGGAATACAGTTGACTTACGTGTTCTTCTCGGGACAGATGAAGGACCAAAAGCCATCGGTGTCTTGCATCAGATGGACAAAGTCTTCGACTATCATCTCGCCTTCCAGTGAGTTGGTCTGCGCGAATATGGGCGGACTCGGACGACCGAAGAAAACCATGTCACTCAAGAAGGCAGGCTTGGGTGCGTCCATGTTGCTTCTTGGCCAAAGGTAACTTAGCACCTCGAAGACTCTTTGGGAGCCGCAGCCAGTGAGCAGTAGGGTCTGCATGCCAGCGTTCGTCGATTTGGTCGCTGCTAACAGAAGGGCCCTGAGTTGGGCGCATGTGCCGCTGTCTTCTTGGTTGTTCTGATCATGGTACACCGTGGCAGCTGCGTTGCAGAATGCATTGACCGCAGGTGTAGCCCTCTGCAGGGCATCGGCACGGCCTGCGTGGAATAGTGCACCACTGGTGGGCTCCCATGAAGGCATGTTCTGGCCAAAGAACAATCTCACGGCTAATTGGAAAGTCAGGTCAATGACTCCTTTGACAGGTACACGAGATTGTAGGAGAAAGTCAGTCCCGAATTCATCGAGCTGTTCTCGCACATAAGTAGACGCGGAGGTGGCCTGCTGGTATATTTTGCCAAGGGCAAGAGCGTGGCCTTCAATCTCGGGAGTCATCTCCAAGGTGACCTCGTTCAGTTGTATCTCGGAAGATACATGGTTACCATTCGTGTGACCATTGAGACTACTTGAACCAGTCCAGTAAGACTCCATGGCGATGGCTATCCATTCCAAAAGGCGGGTAGCAGTGGTGCCATCCAGGATGCCGTGCTCAGTAATGAGACCAGAACGACCGTTTGCACTCACGTAAAATTGCAACACCTTGTCAAACCAGCGATTTGCACCGTCACCAATGTATCCCTGGCGCGCGATCTGGTCGGGGCTTTCTGGGTGTCCGGCGTCGAGGCAGAGAACGAACATGGCAGAGTCAAGAACGTGGAAATACTCGGCATTTCTGGGACTCAGCTCTACCAGAGTCTCTCTTATCTGCAAAAACCCGTGTCAGCTTGAAATTCTTTTGCATATACCACGATAAGCCAATGCCACGCGACTGCTCAATGGAGTCATATATCTCTCCTACCTTGGCCCAAGAATCTCTATCATCAGTCGTCAACAAGCCCGGAAATATATTGGTATCGGTCTCCTCTCGCGCCACAATGGCTTCGAATGTAGCCTGAAGCTGTTGGAACGGAACGTCTTGACCCTGGTCGTCTTGGACTGCCACTTTGAAGACCCGACCCTTCCTCAAAACGGCAACATGGTCTTGGATCTTTTCATCATCCGAGAATTGCGCGTAGCTCACCATCTTGTCGCATTCAAGTTGGGGCACACGTGTTGAGTTGAAGAGCCATTTCCATCCCCACGTACACTCGGGTCTACCAGCAATCTCTAGGGGTTCGACCTCACCAGCGTCCATTGCTCTCCGGTAGGAGAGAGCTGCGGAAGTAATGATGGAGGCACGCTCAACCTGTGAGTGTCGTTTGCCCGAGTTATCACGCTGTGCTCCCATGATGCTGGTCCACGGGGCGATTGGCGACCTCCTACATAGGAATCGAGCGTCTGTGACGATGTCAGCAAACCAGCCGTTCGTCTCATCATGCCCATGCGAGTCGTATAGATGCCGCAGAATCTGGCGGGCAGTGCTGTCTGGGGCTCGCATTGCCTGGATATCGTGGTGGATGGACTCGAGCTGTTGCGAGCGGAAGAGATGCTCGTTAGCCTCGAGCCAGTAGTCAAGTGTATCATCCAAGTCCGGCAATGGTTGAACTGGCAGATCTCTGTGAAGTTTGCAACAATTCTGGCCATGCCCAGTAGGCTTACTCGTAGCATCTTCTGTTTTGTCGGCCGTTGCAGTAGAAGTAGGATGAGGGTCCGTTTCACTTTCGGTAGGAGCGCCGGTGAGTTTTACTTGGTCGTCGTCGTCGGGGCCACTACCATTCACGTTGTTCAGCTTGAGAGTCATCCTCGCAACTATGACTTTGGCCAAAGCAATCATGCTTTGCGCGCCACTCAGCTCAGATATTTGTAATGGTGTTCTAAATGTGTGCTTGACCCAATTCTTGAGCTCGATCGAGACGAGAGAGTCCAACCCGAGAGCTGCGATAGGTACGTCCGGGACCTCATCGCCGAGGAAAGCAGTAAACTTGCCCAACAAGGCTTGCTTCACGATGTCTTCGGCTTCGGCAATGGTCTCTACTTGTTCGACTGTCTGCAGTATGCTTTGCTTTTTGCCGTCTGTCGCACTAGCGTTGGCCTCTCGCCCTCTCTTGCTGGGAACATGGCCATATATGCGATCACTCAGGGCCGAGGGACCAAACGCATCCTCCATGGTGTCGCGGTCGAAATGCATGAGATGCTGCACGACATCTTTCCTGACTCGGGCTTCTGGGCTTATGGCGTACTCGAGTGCTGCAAGAACGTCGTTGAATGAAACAGAACCAATGCTGCGAGTGACATCGCTCCCTTGCTGCAACGCCCCGGCAACAAGCTCGGAACCCTCGACGGCTCCAACATTGATAGTGGCATAGTTCGTGATGCCTCTAGGCGAATGTTTCCTACCTTGAGCAAAGGCATCCAGGAAAGCATTTCCAGCCGCATAGTTGCTCTGCGATGCTGACCCGACAATACTGGCCACGGATGAGAGCATGACGAAGAATTCGGTCGTCTCTGGCGAGCAAAAAGCCTCGTCCATAGTTAAAGTGCCATGGACCTTGGGCCGCACCGACTCCTGCCAGTCATTGAGCCCCATGAACTCCAGTGGATGGTCCCGAAGGACCGTCGCGCTTTGGATGATGCCCCTGACGGGTGGTAAGCCGAGAAGGGCCAACATGTCGGCCGCACCACGCGCACTCCCCGAGTCACAGATATCACACTGAACAACGTGAAGAGTCCCGCCCAGCTTCTTGATAGACTCCCGTACCTCCATTACGGCTGGCTGCTTGGCCACAGCTTCCACGTCCCGACGAGTCAGCGCTACAATGTGGCCTGCCCCCTTCTCGGCGAGAAACTGACCCATTCGCTTCCCCAGGTCGCCAAGTCCGCCGCCAATAACATATGTGCCATCCTGTCGCAAACGCAGTATAGGTGCTTTTGGTCTGGTGGCTTGCACACGGGTCTGTTCATCGGCAACAAGGACTAATTTTCCCATGTGCTTCCTTTCAGCCATCAGAGAAAATGCCTGCTCGATATGGGACATGTCAAACGTCGTGATGGGGTAAACCGGCTTCAAAAGGCCCTCGTCAACCATGGAAAAGATGCGTTCAATGCCATGGATCACCCTCTCAGGACGCATCAGTTGCATGTAAAGAGCGTCGACGGCAGCGAAGGTGGTCTGCTTGTCGAACTTGGCCATGCTAAGCTGGCCGCGACCGAGGATGTCCGTCTTGCCGATCTCACAGAAGGTACCGAACGGGGCGAGGCAGTCCCAACTGTCTCTGAGAAGTTGCCCTGGTAGAGAGTTGAGAACAACGTCAACGCCATTACCTCTGGTTGCGTCAAGAATCTGCTTCTTGAACTTGCTAGAATGCGATGAGAATATTCGGCTGGCGGGTATGCCATATTGCTCCTCGATCAGCCTCTTCTTTTCGATGCTGCCCGCTGTGACAAAAACCTCGGCTCCAGCAAGTTGTGCGAGCTGGATCGCGGACTGGCCGACGCCACCTGAACCGCTGTGAATCAAGACGCTCTGTCCCTTCTCTATCCGTGCAACCTGATGGAGACAGTACCAAGCGGTAAGGAATGCCAGTGGAATGGAGGCTGCGTCGGTAAATGTAAGAGAATCCGGGATTGCCACCACGTTTTTGTTGTTAACGCGGACCTGGTTGCCGAACTGTGCCACGGAGAGTGCCGTTACTCTGTCGCCGACCTTCCACGACTGCACATTGGATCCAACGGCCACAATGACGCCGGCCACTTCGCCCGACATTGGGGTGCCTGGTGCCATATGACCTAATGTGATGGACACATCCTTGAAGCTGACTCCATGGGCGTGAGCCTCTATTTGAACCTCGTCCGGGTCCAGCGGACCGGACATATCGTCATTATCAACAAAACGTATAGTTTTGAGCAGGCCAGGCACCTGAACATCGAACTTGATGGGCCTGTCCTTGTCAAGATACAGGCAGTTCATCAGAGGTGCGTCGACGGTCTTGTTCTGCTCCGCGTTATTGCGACTGTCAATGTGTGTGGCAAGATCATCGTCGGGAACTACTCGTGGTATCATCAGCTTGCCATTACGGATGGCATATTCATGCTCCGGCCTGAAGTCCTTATATTTGACGCCGCTAGGCGACCAAAAAGATCGCTTTGTGACATTTGTCACCATCTGGATCACAGACTGCAGATTGTCGCCATTGCTACCACGTTGAATTGGATCTTGGATATCGACCGCGATCAACCGTAGATCGGGGTTCTCACGCCGAAGAACTCTGGCAGTGCCATTTATCATGTGCTTCAATGCTGCCTTGCTACCAAACGGCGGCGAGGTTTGGAAGCTGACCCAGAGAACGTTCCCGCCTTGTAGCAGAAGTCTCTTGACATGGCCGAAGGTCTCGGCACTAGGATCCAACAGAACCGGGTACTCAGCTGAGTCAACAACTATCGAAATATCATCGGGCGTTGGGTCTTCTGCGTCCGTAGGCTTCGTACTCCAGCTCTCTCGGCTGCATTTGATGCTTTGACTCTCCAGAGAACGGCATAGCGCATCTCCAAAGACAACTTGGGATGCATCTTTGGAATATCCTAGATGCACTTTCGCCATTAAGCTTCTCTCGTCGATCCCTTGGGGGTGGCCATTAGCCGTTTCCGCGGCGGTTAGAGCCTTGGCCACAATCATACTACTGGCGCCGCTCGATAGGTTATTACCGGCTGAGAGTGCAAGTTCCGTGCTGCTGAAACCGTTCCTCTCCAAATACAGGTTCCAGTCGGACAAAGTCATCGAAGACGCATCCTTGTGCTCATCCTCTGCTGCTCGTAGGTTGTCCAGGATGTCGGAGACTTCCTTGCGAGCTGCCGAAGCTGCCGTCGGCTTTAATAGCATAAGTCGGCCACCTGGCTTCAACAACTTTCGCAGATGGGCCATAATCGCATCCGCCTGGGGCAACGCGATCCAAGCCATGGACGCTATGGCCAAATCGAAGTTGTTGGCGGCATGTCCTTGCGGGAGTGGATCGCTCGTTATATCGAGGGTCTTGAAGTCGATTTGATCGACCCATCTGTCCAAACTGTTGTGGGCACGCTCGAGGAGGTCGAGAGACTCCTCAGTGTAAGTGTAAGAGTCTACAGGTAGCCGGCCGTTGTGACCAATTGCCTCCAGTAGAGGTACAGTGATACCTTCATTTCCAGCGCCAAGTGCGAGAATTCTCATGTTGGGATTCTTGTGGACGACAGCTTGTACATATGCAGCGATCCTTGTATCAAAGAGATGGTCGTGGTATGTATCATGGCCTGCGAGATGACTCTGCGTGAGATAATCCACATCGGCGTTCCACTCCATACGGTAGGTCATCTTTTTTTGCACTGCGGTATCTGTATCAGCCTCTCCGACAACCTGTGTCCGAATATCCGTGCCGGTCACGACTGGACGGAACGACCCATCGCCTCGCTTCTGGTAGGCGCAGTAGGCAAATGCAGCATCTCGTGGTGTACGCTGGAAATGCTGCAGGGCCACGAGGATTTCAGTACCCGGGGCGCTCTCCATATCGACTGCCACAGATATCTGTCCGAGCATGGAGGGCATAATAGGTGCTGGAAGACCCTCCCGCTGGAAGCACACCGGCTCCAGCTGAAAGATGGAGTCGAATGTGCTCGGATGAATGGTATGCGGCTGCATATAATGCCCTGGTATCTGTTGGGTAATGTCCTGGATCACGATTGTGGCAGTGGCGTGCCCTTTGCCAATATGGATCTCCTTGAGGCCCTGGAAGGTGTCGCCATATTCGTTGCCGGTTGCTTTCAGATGACGATATGTCTCCGTTGCATCTATGGAGGTGGTACAGAGAGCCTGCACATCCCGCAGCCATCGATCGGCAGTTTCATTTGTGAAGTGACCCAACCCGTCGTCTTGGGCGTTGAAAAACTGATCAGCTGCAGCGGTATTTGAGCCAGCATCGGTGGAAACAGAGTCCCATGAGACAAGCCCACTGCAGTTATCAATCCAACAGTCATTTTCAGAATCATAGGAGACAACGCGGAAGTGCTCCCAGGGACTACCCGCATGTTGTCGCGAGGGACTAATTACAAGTTGAAGCTCCACCTCTTGCTTGGCTTTCGTACTGTCGCCGTCGTGAATAACAACGGGCTTCGCAAAGGTCGCGTCCCGGAAGTTGATGTTTGTGATGAGACCTGGCATCTTGCGCAGCTGAAACAGTTGCTTCATGGCCTCGATGACCATGATCAGGTAACCGGCACCCGGGAAGATGACGAAGCCCTCGACAACATGATCGCGGAGCCACGGAATATTTGCCAAGCTCACATGGTATCTCCACCGTGGCTCGTACGGTGAGCTATTCACTTCGAAGATACCGAGAAGATCATGAGGGGCGAAAGGACGTAGACGATTCTTCTTGCTCAGCCTTGATTCACGCCAATACGTGTTACTATGATCCCATGGATACGAGGGAAGGTCACCGACGACGCGGCAACTCGAGCCCGAACTCTTCCTTGACTCTCCACCATCTAGCTGCACCGGGCTACCAGACTCGAAGACCTTGCCCGCCAACGCCAAAACACTACTTACCGCGCTAGTCTTTCGAACCAAGCACGGCACGTAGTCGTATTTGAACGCAGCACCCGAAGCCAACTTGAAGCTCGGTTCGGACAAGGACTGTCTCAGCGGCCCTGAAAGGGCTGCGTGAGGGCCAACCTCGATCAACACATTGGCAGCGTTGGAATACGCATCTGCCAAGTGCTGTGCGACCAGCCGAGAAGCCGCGCTGAACTTGACTTGGGACACCAGGTTAGACACCCAGTAAGAGGGCCCAAAACCAGATCGCTTGCGGGCACCGGTGACGGATGAGTAGAATGCCACGTCTTGTCGAGGGGTACCATGTGCTAACCCCTCAAGCGACGAGAGATATGACGGTGCAACTACCTCCATGTGGTGAGAGTGGTATGCCGAATCAACCTTGAGTTGCCTATTGAAGACCGAGGCGGCTCCCAGCGCCGTCTGGAGTTCGTGCAAAGCCGCAACGTCTCCAGAGATGGTGGTGCTCTCGGGGCTATTGACGCAAGCCACGGTCACTTTGCCATTCCCGCTGTCCAGAAGCTTGATGCGCTTCTTTACGGCGTCTTCTCCCTCTCCAACAGCCAGCATACCCCCTGGTTTTGAGTTTAGGGACTTTGCCTCCGCGGAACAGATGCCTCTCATCAAGGCAACTTGCATGGCAGCCTCCCTAGTCAACGCCCCGGCCGCATAGGCAGCTGCTATTTCTCCCGAGCTGTGGCCGTATACAGCCTGCGGACGGATGCCATAGGTGGTGCCAAGTAGATCGACGAGGGAAATTTGGATTGCAGTAGTCATGGGCTGCGCAAACCTGGCTTCTCCAAGTCGTGACGACTTTTCGTCTTTGATGAGCTCCTCTACAAGGTCCCATTCGCATCCCAGGTCCTTCATAATCTGGCTGCAAATTGCAATTGACGATGCAAACTCGCGAGACTCGGAATCCGTCAGGAGCTCTCGTCCCATTGCAAACCACTGGGCTCCCTGTCCTGTAAAGACAAAGGCCAATGCAACGTTCCTCACCGACTTCACGGGGCGGAGCTTTGCACTACCCAATGCCTCCTCAAGCTCATTGATATTGCTCGCAGCGACACTGCAGCGCCAGAGAAGCTTCGAACGGCGCGTGTTCAGGGTGTAGACCACGTCAGCAAAGGATGCTGACTGGCCTTGGTCGGACCCAAGCCATTGTCGCAAGTTGGAAACAAGTCTGCTCAGAGATGATTCCGAGTTTGCTGATAAGACTATGAGTTTTGGCTGAGTGATATGTTCGTGGTCTTGGACGTTGGCATAATGTCCGTTGCCATTAGTCAGAGAACTGCCGTTAACAAGTCCATTGCCGTTGACATATCCATTGACAGGTAGGGACTGGTCACATGCCTCCAGAATGGCATGTGCATTTGCGCCACCATAACCAAAGCTGTTTACAGACACGCGCCTGGGTCCCGTGTAACCTTCTGGTGTAAGTGGCGTAAGTTCCAGTGGCACCTTGAGCCCTCTTTCCTCCAGACGAAGTGTTGGTTTTGGGTTGATAAAGTTGAGCTGCGGTGGGATTTGGTTCTTTTTAAGAACCATGATTGCCTTGATAGTGCCTGCTATACCACTGGCGGCCTCCAAGTGGCCAATGTTGGTCTTGATACTTCCAATGGGCAAGTCGGAGGTTCGCCCTGCTTCACGACCGAACACCCTGGCGATGGAACCAACTTCGGCGTCGTCGCCTGCCACAGTTCCCGTTCCATGGCTTTCCACAAACAGAGTCTCGCAGGGATCCAAGCCAGCTCTGTCGTAGACTGAGCGGACCAAGGCCTCCTGCGCGTCACCACTGGGGAGGAAAATGCCGGATGTCTTGCCGTCGTGGCCAGCCCCTGATTCCACGATGACCGCGTGGATGTGATCGCCATCTTGTACGGCTCGATCAAGACGCTTGAGTACCAGGACACCTAGTCCTTCCCCTCGCGCGTATCCGGCGCCACGGTCATCAAAAGTGTAAGACCTTCCATCTTTGTTGGTAAGTTGTCTAGGTATATTCTTGTCAGTCCAATCTCCGGCAAAACGCTTCTAACAGAAAGTATCAGAAGATCACTTACGACATTGCAACGGATTGGTCAGGGGTCAGCAATAGTTGACTGGCTCCAGCGAGAGCCACTCTAGACTCGTCTGCCCTCAGTGTTTGGCAGGCTTGGTGTAGGGCAACGAGGCCGCCAGACTGTGGTGCATCACACTCGGTCAGTGAAGCAATTTCAGGTCGACTTTTGGTGTGGCTGTCTGACAAACACTTACACATCCTGTATCTAGGGTATTGGAACTTCCTTTCAGATCCAACACATACGAGATCCTGTTGGCCATAATGGCCTCGCCTGCTCCAATGATATGTGCTATATCCGCTTGAGCCATATCTCTATACCCCATCCTGTCGTAGTCTCTGGCAAACATTGCCATGTGCACCGAGGTGTCAGAACCACGGATGTTCTCAATTGGCAAGCCAGCATTTTCAAGAGCCTCGTAGGTCACCTCAAGCAGAAGCCTCTGCTGAGGATCAATAGTAGCGGCATCAATGCCGGATATATTGAAGAAGCGTGCATCAAATGCGGACACATCGCCATCCAAGAAGTATGCATGACTAAAGTTCGTAGCATCTTTGGTGTCTGGGTTCTTGTTGTAGAATGACCTCCATTCCCATCGGTCTTTCGGAACTTCTTTGCGTCCGTCTCTTCTCTCGGCCAACATGGACCACAGGCTTTCTGGACCATGGGCTCCGCCTGGAAGGCGACATGCCATTCCAATGACGGCAATTCGTCGTTCCACCTGTGCCATTTTGGAAAAGACCACTTGAGTAGCAAAGGCTAAACCAACCAGGTCTGTGTAACTAGCCCTAATATAAGTAGCAAGCACGGGAAGTTTCGTGGGATGATGTCAAGCCTGAGATGATGTAAAGGCTAAGACTTGAATGAACACAACACTTAATGGGCTATCTTTTTGCAAAGTCACCTGCGCTTTTGAATAAATGAGTACACACACATTGAGGCATACTAGGACTGCATTGGTTTACTGAGTCTGGATTAATACTTGCATGTCAAGAGTTTCTCTGACGAAACCCCATGCTATTATGGAACATGGGAACATTGCATAAAGATACGAACCCGCTTGTGCCGCAACAGAAACGACTTTCCTGGTATCACCCGAGCCAGATAGTAACTATTACGTACGAAGTAGTTAAGCACGACTTGTTTCTTGTGCCACGGATTGCCACACTGCTTTTGGTAACCGGGCTCTCCGATAATAGGTTTTACTTCTCACGTCAGCCGCAAGTCAAGGTCCAGGGGGGGGGGGGTGTGCTTGCGTGTCAGCCGAGTAGACATGAGTCATGCATGACATGAATACTGTTGGACCGCGAAGCTAGGGTTCAATGTGACCACCTCTATTAAGTTATCCAACCCTATAAGAGGGTGCAAACTATAGCTTAAATACCTAAGTACCTTTACTATAGGTAAGGTACTTATATAGTACTAAAATATACTATAAAGTTATAGAGGTCTTAGAAAATAACTAGCTAGGGGTAAACTCTTATCTTAGCTAGTTAAGTAGTAAGACTATTATATAGTAAGGATTAATTATGCCCTTATAGGTATAATATACTCCCCTAGGGGACCTAGTGTTACGTGCTGGCTCTGCACGATGTAAGGTCAAATCCGTCAGAGGGGCCGACGGATTTAACTAGTTATAAGTCATACTAATTTCACTTATAAAAGCTACTATTAGGTATAATATGTGATATTAGAAGTAAGTTAATTCTTCTAACTAGAGTACTAAATCTAGCCCTATAAACATCCCTTATAACTAAGCTTATTCTACTATATAATAAGTGCTAGGCGTGCCTTAAAAGATAACTATCCTAGTTATAACTAATAGAGCTATAGCTAGATTTAACCTCCCTATCCTAAGTAACCTAAAAATATTCCCCTTTATTAAAATTAAATAAAAGAAAAACAGGTTTAGTGTGCTTATTACTAAAATTATAATTACCTCTATTATAAAATCACTTAAAATTTATAATAGTTTTCTAGTAATATATATCCTCTAATAGTATTAATTAAATTATTATATTAAATAATAAATTCCTATTCTTAAAGCTAATTACTCCTTTTACTATATTTTATAGTCCTTCCTTACTAGTTTTACCTATTTCCTTCCCTTACCTATTATATTCTATTCTCTAACTACCCTTTCTAATACTATTCTAATCCTTATCTAAATTCTTTATTTTAATCTAATAACCTAGTAAATTTATCTCCCTTTTTTATTCTTTTCTTTACTACCTTACTAGTTACTAGTAATACTATTTCTATCTATTTTATTACTATCTCTATCTATTTTCCTAATGTTATTAGCAATATCCTAGTTAATTACTATAGTGTTAGTGTTTTTAGCATTAGCTATTGTAAAACCGCTTAAGTCCCTCTTAGCTTTAATCCTAGCCTTTTAGTTAACTTTAGCCTCTTACTTAGCGTTTCTAGCGTAGGGGTCTTAGTCCGTTGTCGCTTGTTAGTTAGGTTAGTCCTCCCGTTTGCCGTTTCTGGCGTTCCGCTTCTGGATTCCATAATTTTTCTAGTTCGTCGTTAATGTCATCACCTTCGCTGCCTTTACCTTCGCCGCTATCTCTTTTAGCTTCTACCTTAGTTTTAACTATTTTCTTAATAACTATAGTAGCTATATTAATATCTTTACTACCCTTTATAGCCCACTATAATAGCGTGTCTAATTTGTCTTATACTATTCTTAATTCTCCTTTATACTATTCTTATTATAGATATATAACCTACTATATTAGATTTATATATCTTAGTAATAGATCTTGCTCTAATACTAGGTATAAATAATGTTTAGAAAGCTTCTAGCCTTTAAGATAGCTTACTATACCTAATTTAATTAAGAGGTTATTACCTTACTCCTTGTATTTAGCTCTCTCCTTATTAGTACTAGCTTATTACTATACTAAATTAGTAAAAGTAATACTACTTATTAATTAATTTTATTATATTAAGGCTAGTACCTAAATATATAAATACACTACTAGTATTTACTTATAAATTATTTAGTTACTTATATCTAACTTATTATTAAATATAATAAGGTTTAGTCTTATACTTAGGTAATAATATAGATTAGTATAAAATAAGTAAGCTATATATTTAACTTCTAGAGTAAGGTTATTAAATTTTATATCGTACTTCTTATAATTATTATACTTCCTTATCTCTTATAGGTAACACTACTCTATATTATATAGCTAGTAAAACACTTTATTACTTATATTATTAGATTTAACTATCCTAGCTATAAAGCGAAATATAAGGTCTAAATAAAATTATATATATAGGTGCTAAATTTAACTACGCTAGGTTTATTAGTATATTAGGGGGAGTTATAAGGTATAAGTAAGGTAGGTTACCCTTAGTAGGTATAATAAATAATATATATAAGAGAGTCTAATAGTTTTATACTAACCTAATAAATTCACCTTCTTATTATTATACCTTTACTCTTACTATTATTATTCTATAGGGGGTTTAAGGCCTTTCTTTATATACTCCTTTGCCTAATTAATTAGATTCTTCTTAAGGTAATCTTTTACTATCTTAGATATATTTATTCTTATTTTATTCTTAACTATCTATTAGTTATTTTTAGTAGTATAGCCCTTCTATCTAATAAGAAATTCTACTCTTATAGTTTTAGTTTACTTAAGGATTTTAATATAATAATTATAGATTCTTTTAATTTCCTAATAGTTTACTTCCTCTAAATTATTAAATATAATTAGTAGTAAAGCTAGTTCTTCCCTTTTAAATAGATCTTTCCCTTATACTAGCTTCTATATCTATACTAATAATACTACTAGATAGACTTATAAATTTAGAGGAAAATCTAACTAATATACTAGAGGGTTTACTTTTTCTAATACTTTATATAGCCTTACCTTCTATAGTAACTATTTCTTCTTAGGTTTACTAGGTAATTTATACCCCTTATATAGTTATAGATATACTATATCTCTTTTATTAATATTAACTAGTTTATAATAGTTATTATACTAAATTTTAGTAAGTATAGCTACTATTATAATTACTAGTTAGGCCTTATACTAGTATAACTTTTATAACACTATAATATTATTTACGCTAGCTCTAGTATTAGTTATATTATTTAGGGAAAGTAAATTAATAATACTTAATAGGTAGAAACTATATAATAATTTATTAGGAGCTTACCCTATACCTACTACTATAGTGTTATTTAGCTAATATTATAGCGCTAGTAATAGTAATATTTATATTATATCTAGGTTAGTTACTATATAGTATTATATTATAATTATTACTATCTAGTTTTTCCTTTCTACTATTCTATCTATCTAAGGGTAGTACGCTATACCTATAAGGAGTTTAACTCCTATATACCTAAATATTTCTTTCTATATATTAGATATAAATCTTAGGTCTTTATTACTAATAATTTATCTTAGTAATCCCTAGTCTATAATATATAGAGCATAAAGGAGTAATTCCACCTAGATTTCCACTAAATATATAGTGTGTCCTAGTATTAGAAGTGTCCTTTTACTAAATAGGTAATTTACTAGTCATAATAAATTATAGGTAGTGTACCCTTCTATCTACTATATTATATTTACTGCTAGTACTTCTATTATATCTATAATAAAATTAAGTAAAATTATATAAAAAGGCATTAGCTTTAGCTATAATAGTTATAGCTCCCCTAGTGTTTTTAAGTAATTAATTACATTTTCTTAACACACTATATAATAGGCTATATAATCACGAATTTGTTAGCTTATACATAGAAAATAAACTAATTATAGCTTTACTACTATCCTAGTAATTCTAAAATAATATTAGTTATTATATACTAGCTATAGAATAGATTTAACCTCTATTATTAGAATATAGAGTTAGAAAAATCTATCTTTACTATAGTAGTATAATAGACTATTCTTATATAAATCCTATCTAAATAAAGAGATCTTTAGTCTAACTCTAATATTTCTTACTACTTACCTTTCTTAGTAGGCTTTTATAGCTATAATAATTTAACTAAATTTCTAATTAGACTAATATCCTAAGATAATTTTAGCCTTAAGGTTATTATCTATAATTACCTTTATAATATATTCCTTATTTACAAAATAAGCGCTTATATTTAACTTATTATATTAGCTCTTCCACGCTACCTCCCTATAGGTAACTTCTACTAGTAATCTAGAGAGTATATCTAGTATAATATTTAATATTCTAGGTATATATATTACCTTTAAATTAAATTATAATAAATAATTTATAACTTTTACTAGTTTTAGGTTAGCCTTATCTAGATCTATTATTAATAATAAGGTATACTTAATAATACCCTTAGCTAGGGAATAGTTAGTTAAAATATTAACTATAGCGTTATTAAATTAAACTATTTTTTAGAGCTTCCTAATACTCTATATAATTATAGCTACTTCCGCTTTAGTTAAACTATATTACTTCTTAATGCTTAATATTACTCTTAAAAGAAATAGAATTAGCTATATTTAGTTATTCTTAATATCCCTTCTAGGAATACTTTAGCTATCCTATTTTTCTTATAATTAGAAAGTATATAAACTAAATCCTTCCTTATAAGCATTAATTTTAAGAAATAGAGGTTTTTTTAGATTATAATACTATAAGGTTTATTTCTTACTTAGGAATACCTTAATATCTTTAAAAGCCTTTTCCTTATCTTTTATAGGTAAAAATATTTTTTACTATACCTTCTTTTTTTATACTAGTTTTAAGATACTAGTAATTTTCCTTATCTTTCTTATAGAACTCTCTTAATAATACTATTTTCTATTCCTATAATAGTTAGATCCTATATATTAAACTATAGGAATTCCTATTATAAAGAAAACTAGCTATTCTAATAAAAGG
>JFGX01000469.1:0-18934 GCA_000729855.1 Epichloe aotearoae | reverse complement strand
AGAGAAGAAGAAGAAGAAGAAGAAGAAGAAGAAGAAGAAGAACAAGCCACCGGCTGCCAACCCTGCGGCTTTGCGTGACACGAAAGTCACTGGAGCCTACTGGACATGCAAAGTTTTAGACGAACTCCATCGCATAACAGGTCACTCGGGAGCAAAATCCGGGTCGAGCAAACACACCTCTGCTGCCGCTATCCTTTGCGCATCATCCACACCGTCCGTGGCGCTGGCAGCTCCGGCAGCCCCGGCAGCCAAGTCGGGGCCGGAAATCCCTGAACCAACGGCTCCCCAGCAGACCACGAGGGCGAAGCAAAAGCGATCGCGCAAGTCAGCCCCTGGAGCACTCGAAAGGGCAGAAAGATCGTCATCGACACTGAATCCTAATCATGGCAGATGGCGCAAAAAGATGGCAGACCCTGCTACACAGAAAACACCAGCGGCACCTGTACCCATGAGCACCAGTTCGATTCTCAGCTCGGTCAAAGAAAACCCCCGCATCAGGAAGAGGAAGATGATTGACGGAGAAGAGGTTCCAGCTCCTTCGGCGGGCAAAAGACGCAACAAGCACGAGCCGAAACTGCCGCCCATGCGGCTATCCATAACAGACCTCCCCCCCTCGTTGCATGGGAAACCATGGGCAATGGAACCAGAGAGCAATAGTCCGCCCTCGGGACCTCTCAGCTCATTGTCGCCCAATGTACGAAGTGCGAAAGTGCTTGGCAAACCCCACGCTTCTTTCCATCACCACGACCCCGTGGTTTGTCTGCTCAAAGAAGCACCTGAATGGGCTTGCACGATGCAAAGTAGCGAAAACAGGCCGCCGGCTCATCAGCATGACATGAGGGATGAGGCGAGCGCGGCCATGACACTGGCGGGACTGAGAAGCAGCCCGGTGTTGATGACGAGGGCCGTACCGCCGCACAGACATGGGCAGGGCAACCTGGAAGGCGAGTTGATGAGCTGGGGGTCCAGTTGGAGTTGCAATATGTAAAGGTAAGAAGAATCTTTTTTGCATATCAACAAGGCCGGCATATTGCTTGGGTTTCAATCGCAGGGACACGAGACCAAGATGGGTGTTTTTATTTTTACCAGTTTACAATGACGTACGTGTCTTGCGACATGGGACTCTTGGGCGTTTGAGGATTGTTACTGCCATGGCTGGAGGCGTACAAGGTTCTAGAAAGAAATGACCATTAGACGATGATCAACATGAATACAAGAGAAGCGAATTGGAATTGGATTGACAAGGAAATGAAGTGCCGTGCCGTGCCACATACAATACGGACTAGAGCCGGGCGGCTAGACTCGGCGCGGGGTATTACAGTGAGTGGGGTGGGTGTATATGTTTGTGACATGTGACATGTGACATGTGACAGTCGAGCAACCAAGACGTCGATATTATTACCCACCGACTTCATTCAAACCTCCTCCCACCTCCCATCCATCATGGCCCACCAAACTCTGGCCGTGAGGGGCAAACCTGATGCCGAGCGCAGACCGTTCGGCAGTGAGTGGAAGAAGGAGTTTCTGTTTGATCCGACGTGGCGAAACCTGAATCACGGTATGGCCCCCCCCCCCGCACGGGAAATATACATAGTTTCTTTACTTACGTCCTGCTTGACGACCCAGGTTCGTTCGGCACATACCCGCTGCACATCCGCGACAAGCTGCGCGGCTATCAGGACCAGGCGGAGGCGCGGCCGGACCAGTTCATCCGCCACGACCAGCCGGGGCTCCTCGACGAGGCCCGCGCGGCTGTGGCCAGGCTGGTCAGGGCGCCGGTCGACACGGTCGTGTTCGTGGGCAACGCGACCGAGGGGGTCAACACGGTGCTGCGGAACCTCGCGTGGGCCGAGGACGGCAGGGACGTCATCCTGAGCTTCTCGACCGTGTATGAGGCGTGCGGCAAGGCGGCCGACTACCTGGTCGAGTACTTTGGCGGCGGCGGCGGCGGCGGCGGGCTCGAGCACAGGAGCATCGACATCGCGTACCCGCTCGAGGACGACGAGATCACGGCGGCGTTCCGCGAGGCGGTGCGGCGGGTGCGGGACGAGGACGGGAAGCGCGCGAGGGTGGCCGTGCTGGACGTCGTGTCGTCCCGGCCGGGCGTCGCGTTCCCCTGGGTCGACGTGGTCGCGGCGTGCCGGGAGCTCGGCGTGCTCTCGCTCGTCGACGGCGCGCAGGGCGTCGGCATGGTTCCCCTGGACCTGGGCGCCGCGGACCCGGACTTCTTCGTCTCCAACTGCCACAAGTGGCTGCACGTCCCGAGGGGATGCGCCGTCCTCTACACGCCCGAGAGGAACCAGGGCCTCTTGCGCACGACGCTGGCCACGAGCCACGGGTACACGCCGAGGAGGAGGGACGACGACGGAACGACGACGACGACGCCGACGCCGACGCCGACGCCGACGCCGCTGCCGCCCAAGAGCGCCGACAAGAGCCCGTACGTGAGCAACTTTGAGTTTGTGGGCACGAGGGACAACGCGCCGTACCTGTGCGTAAAGGACGCCATCGCGTGGCGGGAGGACGTCTGCGGCGGCGAGGACAGGGTGCTGGAGTACCTCTGGGCCCTCAACAAGAAGGGCATCAGGACCGTCGCCGACGCCCTGGGCACCGAGCATCTCGACAACGCAAAGGGCACCCTGACCGACTGCGCCATGGGCAACGTCGCGCTGCCCGTGTGGGCGGGCGGCAGGGGAGCCGGCGCCAAGGAGACGGACGTGGTGGTCCCCGAGGAGCACAGGGACACGGTGCTGCAGTGGATGGGCGAGACGCTGGTCAGGGACTACAGGACCTTCATGTCGCAGTTCATCATGGGGGACCGGTACTGGGTGCGCCTGAGTGCGCAGATCTACCTCGACGAGGGCGACTACGAGGCTGGCGCGGCGATCCTGAAGGAGCTTTGCGGGAGGATCGGGAAGCGGGAGTACGTACCTAAGCAGTGAGTGACTCTGTTGTTTCCTTCCATGTCGCGGGTAGGAATCCGTAGTCCGAGTTTTCACTCCCCCCCGTCCCCCCCCGTCTGGGCCGTCTGGGGGTTCGGAGGCGACGTGCATGTCAGACTTGTATTTGCATTGCACCCATATCATATGGCCTGGGTGGTGCACGGTTGCTGGGGTGAAACCCACGGAATTTTTAAATTTCCCGGGAGCGGGCCCGGGAGCGGGCCCAAGATGGTGGGTTCACACGGGCAGAAGAGCCGTTTGTCAGAATGATCATTCATGGCAACACGTTTGCCTGCCGCGCCAGTCGCTTCAGGAAAGTATCACATGGCCAGTCCGTCCCCTTGGTCCCTTGGTAATATGTAAAAATAAAAATAAAAACCCCCCGCCCCCCCACTCTCCCCCTGTTCGTGCGTGCGCTCGATCCGCCCGTCTCCACCCTCGGGCATTGTCCATGTCAGATCCTTCCTTCCCGACGCCTCTCAGCCAACCGACCCCTTGACAACGGAGCCTCCTTGTTTGAATGGCCCGGCCCCCCTGGTGCGCGCGACGACGTTCAGCGTCCCATGTAAAAATAAACGCTCAGAATAAAACGGACAATGTTGCCGCCACCGTCTCCTCGACGTCCCTGCGTAGTAGATGGATGCTGGTCCGCCCTCTCTCTCCTTCGGGCCTGCTTCGTCATGATATTCCTTTTTTTATAATCATCTGCGTTCTCTTTTGTCCTATGCCAGTTCATTCTTCGAGAGCCAACTTCTACAAGCTGCCTTTGTTTATTTTCCTCGACTGAGTCGAATTGCATCTTCTAATCTCTTCGTATCTTTCGCTAGCATCGGCCACCTGGCGTGAGCCTTTTTTTTTTTTTTCTCTCTCATTTAATACCACTATTTCAACGTTTCCCCCCGTCTACACGAGTCCCAGTGTCTCCGTTTAATACATGCTTGTTCAATTTTCACGATGCATTCTCAATCATTACTCGTCCTCTTCTGCACACTCTTCTCGCTGGTGTCCTTGTCTGCGACGGACATTCAGAAACGTTCGTTCGCTGTCGAGAGAGTCAGGAACCCCAGCTTTACCGGACGCAATGGCCCGCGAGCCCTGGTGAAGACGTATAGAAAGTTCAACATGGCGCTGCTGCAAGGCCTGCTGGACGCCATGGCGGCTCAGGAGAAGAAGGAGGCGGCGGCGGTCCAGCAGAAGCGGGACACGAGGAGACCGTTCACATACGCTGGCCGGAGCGAAGCCCATCGGAGAGGAATCGTGCACGACCTACTAGCGAGTCTTGGTCTGGAAAATGGAAATCGGAATGGCAGACAAAATGGCAGACAAAAACAAAATGGCAGACAAAATGGTGGCGGCCAGGCTGGGAACGGCAACCGCAATGGAAACAAGGGTGGTCGGAACGGAAACCAAAACGGCAACCTCGGCAGCGGAGGACAACCCGGAAACTGGGGCAATCGGACGGATGCTGCCAACGGCGGCAACCGGAATGGCGGCAACAGGAATAATGGCAATGGCAATGCCATTGGCGGCGGCGGCAATGCAAGAAACACCACCACGCAAGCCCCCAACAACAACAACAACAACAGCAACAACAACAGCAACTCGACAAATCAAGTGGGAAGTGTGCCCGCCCTGCCCGAGAAGAACGACGTCGAGTTCATCTCCCCAGTCAAGATCGGCGGACAAACCGTCAACCTCGACTTCGACACGGGCTCTTCCGATCTCTGGATCTTCAACAAGCAGCTGGCCCCCGCCCTCGCGGCCAACCACAGGATCTTCGATGCCGCCAAGTCGGCCTCGTTCAAGCCCATGCAGGGCGCCACCTTCAGGATCACGTACGGCGACGGCTCCGGCGCACAAGGCAACGTCGGCGGCGCGTCCTTTGCCAACCAGGCCGTCGAGCTCGCCACGGCCGTGTCCCAGCAGTTTGTCATGGACCAGGGCAGCGACGGCCTCTTGGGCCTGGCCTTTTCCCAGATCAACACGGTCAAGCCCCAGAAGCAGAAGACCTTCTTCGACAACATCAAGGCCGACCTCGCCGAGCCCGTCTTCACGGCCGACCTGAGGAAGAACGCGCCCGGCACCTACTCGTTTGGCACCATCGACAGGACCAAGTTCCAGGGCGAGCTGACCTGGATCCCCGTCAACACGACAAAGGGCTTCTGGCAGTTCAGCAGCGAGAGCTTCGCCGTCAACGGCGGACAGGTGCAGCCCTCGACGTCGGGTGGCCAGGGCATCGCCGACACGGGCACGACGCTCATCCTGGCCGATGCGAAAGCCGTCACGGCCTACTACGCCCAGGTTCAGGGCGCGCAGAACAATCCCCAGGTCGGCGGCTTCACCTTCCCCTGCAACGCCGAGTTGCCCGACTTGGCGCTTGACGTGGGCAACGTCTACATGGCCAAGATTTCCGGAAACGACATCAACTTTGCCCAGGTCGGCGACGGCAGTAAGTGTTTCTTGCAGTTTCCCCCATTTCCCCCCATTTTGGTGCAAAGACTGACCGCCGTGTTGTAGCCTGCTTTGGTGGCGTGCAGGCAACGCCCCCGGGGCAAATGGGCATCTATGGCGACATCTTCTTCAAGTCCCAGTTTGTCGTGTTCAACGCAGGCAACAACACTCTGGGCATGGCACCGCATGCATAGATGTACATGCCGGTGGCGGAAATGAACGGCGTGCTGGCGTGCTGGTAAATCATGATGAACGCGAGTGTATATACATGTATGAGGAATTGTGAATTTTGTTTTGTTTCCTACCTTTTCAAACACACAAATGAAGCTCGCCCATCGTAGCATTGTGCTGCTAGAATCGTGGCGCAGAGCAGGAATGACGCAAGAGGCGTCTGGGGGGAGTTGAGCAAGTAAGTAGGAAGGCGAACATGAATGATGAGAGATGTAAGCAGCCATGTAAGCAGCCATGTAAGCAGCCATGACTCTCCAGGAAACATGAATGACCAATCAATTGAAACCACATACCTCCCTCCTTCTTCGTGTGACTTGAGACCAACACAAGCCCATCCAAGAAGTGAAGTGACATCCCTTGCACCTCTTCCCTGCCAAGTGATAAATCATATAATAAGAGCCTTTCGTCGCCCACAGAGAATTTAACATTTCTTTTTTTCCCCCGCCCACCCGGTCCAGGTCCAGATCCCGGCCACGTAAAAACCACACCAACACGAGAAGAACTCACGACCCGCCGTCTCGCTCCCAAACATGGCTTCATCGCACAGCCCGTCGGGCTCCGAGCAAGCGCCCAAAAAGTCGCTGTACCAACGGTACCAAGAGAAAAAGGGCCCCAGGCCCATCGACGACCAAGACCTCGTCAAGTACACCGGGAAGACGCGCGACGAGATAAACAGCTGGGCTGGGTCTCGGCCCGGCGTGGGCAGGAACCAGCTCGCGGGCAAAGTAGGCCTCGGAAGCACCAGCGGTCTCGGAGGAATGGCCACGGCCGTGGGCTACGGTGGCTGGGGCCCGAACGCTGAACCGAAGGGTGCGAATCGTGGTATGAAGTTTCCGCCGCGGCATCTGGAGGCGGAGCAGAAGGAGCAGAAGGAGCAGAAGGCTTCGGGAGCCTAGACGTGTGGTGTGGCGCTTGGTTTGGTTGTACAATGGCATTTTTTACCTTGTCAAGCCATCTCCAACATTTGCAATAAGCTCTATTGCCAATATGACACGACAGTTGCCTCTCCTGGTTTCTCCGAGCATCCAACAGTTCAAATACGGATAGCCCACCCCGACCCTCCGCCTCCCATGCACTCCCAAGGATGGAATCTTCTCTCCACAACATTCATCGCTAATACATCAATCACATCGTACGGGGTATAAAGTCTTCCGGATTTGTAAAGGCAGCCGCCAATTGGAAAAATTCAAGGCCAAGCAAGGCATGCTATGAAGAGACAGGGCCATCAGTTCCACACACTGTGATCGGCTCTGTTATGGAAGCCTCTGGGCCGTGTCGCATCACAGCTGCCGCTTGGGCAAAGAAGGAGTTGGTGCGAATTGTCGCGGCTCGTATCATTGCCCTTGTTGGGATGTGGTCGGTCATGGATATTCTGTTGAGTTTTACCCGGAAATCCTCCAACAGCTTGTGCGCTGCTTCAATGTGTGCTCTGTCACCCGCCATGAGGAAAAGGTACACGAGAAAATTTCCACAGAGGATTAATTGAGATCGTGCATCTGTATTATCAATGACAAAATTGGTTAGCATGTTTCTTCATCTTCTCCATCGCAATAATGAAACAAAAAAGAAGAGAAAAAAGGTGAGCTGTCATCAAAACAACTTACGGCGTCCCCAAAAGCCTCGGAAATCTCCCATGTTGATGCTGACGAAAAACTCTGTGAATTGGGTAAAGTCTGCGAGAGCGTAGGTGAACCATTGGCGCAGGTTCGAATTGGGTTGTGATTTGGCCGCCTTGGTGGCAGGATGCATCAGAGCCCGGTAGAGAAGAACCTTGATTGCATAGAACGTCAAATGCAGCGGACCTAGTAGCGCCATGGTTAGGGAAAAAATGAAATGGACATGACCGAGAACAACTCACAGTTGAAGCATGAAACCATAGGATCCCGGTTTCGTGGGACAACCAAGCATGAAGGAATCAGACTTGGCCAATCCTTTAACTTGTCGTGTACATCTGCGAGGCGCTCACGGGTCTGCAATCGACCATACGGATCGTGCATCTGAAGATTCACGACTTGGCTGAATGGGCGTGTTGTCAGTGCTTAAACTTCTGCTACCTTCTCACCGCCCCCAGACAAGTACAGTAAGCAGGTAGGAGCACGCATACGGAAGAAACTTACAAGCTTGAGTCCAGAACAGTCCGTAGGTATCGGGTCATTTTAATGTACTCTAAGAATCTAGCACCTGAAGACACATCAAAATACGCGTTCTGGAGATCGACGAGGTATCGCAAATCGTCAGGAACGTCTTCATCACAGCGGAGATCCTCTATATCGACGGGCGCGGTGTTGAAAGAGGTCGCACTGATGTGAGGAGGGTTTCCAAGGGAGATGGCGGCCCAGCAATCAGTGACGAAAGTCGACCACCACAGTTTCTTCCGCAACTTCTTCTCTACGGGCTCCAAGTTCCAGTCTGTGGGGTTCAGGTGAAGGCCAATGAGTTGTGCGCAAGCCGTGGCCTGCGCCGCAAGTGTAAATGTTGAAGGGGCTTCCATGGCATCAATAGAGGGTGGTTGGACGTGGACCAGGAGCAGACATGCCTGGACTACGAACAAGTTCGGGTTCTCAACTTCTCTGCGGAGAGCTATGTGAGCTTGGTCGACGATCTCGTGCTGATGAAAGGGGAAGGGGTCTCCATTCCGTGTCGCAGGGTCCTCCGTCCAGAAGACAGAGGCTAATGCATACACTGCTCCACGCAAACACGCAGGTATTGACTTCCTATTGCTAGCATACCGGCGGAGAAAGCGAACTTTGGACAAGTGTGGCAGGACAGGATGGACGTGCCTGAAGTACAGCCGAACAAGGACGTCTGCGTGAGGCCATACTTTTGTCTCAATGGCGTCCGAGGCTTCCTCCCTAGACAGGTTGGTGTGTTTCGGGTGTCCCATGGACAAGAACAAAAAGTGCTGTGGTAGGTCATCCAAGTCAGAACCACCGCGGTGGATTTGAACGACGTTGGCGTCTACGGTGGATGTTTCGCTCAAGATCCCATAGCTAAACCCGTCAAGAACAAAGGGATCTTGCTCTGCCGTACTACCTAGGAAGTATGTTGACCGTCCTGGGTTGTCCTCTAGAGTATAGGCTGTGCCGTTTACTGACGATTCGGGAGAGTTCAGAGCTGGCTGAACGATGTCCATGCTCATGACGGCCGAGTCCGGCTCTGACTTGATCTGTCTATCCTGGGTGAAGCCATACGATGAGTACCCGGTGGATGTTGGTTCATGACCAAATCGTGAAGAGTACTCGCTGGCCGCAGAAGCAGAGGGTGAGGTGACAGTCCGGGGACTCGATTTTGCCGTGTTGGGACTCCCCAAGCCCTCAGTCTGCTCCCGATCTCTTGATCTACCAGATGTTGCATGGTCATAACTGGAGTGTGACCGGGCCAACGCTGCCTCCCCTGCGGCAGTAGATTGACAAATGATGCCTCTTGTCTTGCAGAACACGCCTAGATGAGAGTCAGCCTTGGGCATATGAGATTCCGAATGACAATGGACACGTAAAATGGGTACGTCCACGAGTATAAATCTCATGGCGTTGAGGGAGTTTCCAGGTGGGCAGCCATGTCAAGCAACAACGACTCGAGCATGGTAAGGGCCTAAAGGGGGGGGGGGGGGAGGGGAGGGAGGGGAGGGAGGCACGAGATGAAAACTCACATGGAGGCTCAGTCGTGATGATACACGCCGTCTTCCGGCGGCGACAGGCATCGCAAGGACGGCTCTTGCGACTTCGTCTCTCTCTGGGCACACCAAAGGTGCTCTGTATCACAAACTTGCGGGGGCGGCTGTAGCCTCCTGGCTCGGAGGCAGCCTCAGACCGATCAGCCGGGACAGGAACGGGAGTTGGAGCAGGAGCATGAACATGAGCAGGCACAGGCACAGAACCCGGGGCGATGGACTCGGAGCTGTCGCCATCCATGGCCCGTGACGTACGACGAGATGCGGCTCGAGACAATGGGCGACACAGGCGTGTCACTTCGGCCTACTGTCTGGATCGATTCGAAGTGTGTCGGCGTGTCGGCGTGTCGGCGTGTCGGCGAACGCATCGGCAAAGCCTGGGACAGGATGGCCACGGTTGACCGATTATGCCCATCGAATTGTGCTGGCCATCATCTGGAAGTGGCCCAGGCGGGGGAGGCCGGGACAGCGAAATTTCTGTGGGCAGCCGTTTTCGCATTAGCCTGTTCTCGCTTCCTGCCCCTTCGCGCCCTCTGACTGGCTGGATGTGGATGCGCCCCGTAGGTGGCACTGTTGGACAGCTTGGGCAGGTGGGCAGGTGGGCAGGTGGGCAGGTGGGCAGGTGGCAGACAGACAATACATATCGAAATGGTTGGGCCCGCGCGTGTCAGCGGATGCAAACAAGGGAAGTCAACTCTACTTTGCTTGCCATGGGGAAACTGGCGAGTCATAGAGTCACGGGACTAGACAGACAGGCACAAGAGAAGAGCCCATCGGTGGAAACACCGAATCGGAAAACCATGGGCTTGGCCTGGGGGATTGAGGTGCGAAAAAGCCTGCTCGGGTCCGTCTCCCAACAAGGAGTATCACTGCACCCAGAGTTGTTCAGTGCACACCATGCAAAGCACCCATCGATCGGTTCATCCCCGCCGGCTGAAACTCTCCCTGAGCCAGGACCGGCAGCTGGCCATTCATCATCAACCGTGCTGCCCCTATTATCCCGCCTCGCTCAACCTGCGCAAGCCTTTTCTTTCCTTCATGTCACCCCGTGTTGCCTAAACACACACTTTTCAGAGAAAAAAGTTGGCCGAAGCTACTATTTAGCCACAAGCAGGCAGTTCGAGGGTCCATTTCATGACAATCCGATCGTCGGGACCCATCATGCATCATCATGGCCAAATTGGCACTATTCTCTAATTCTCCTCTTCTCCACGCCTGTTAGCGTGTGAAATCCGTTCCGAGTGCCACAATGTTCACCCGCCGTGGACAAGCGTCGATTTCACATTGAGATCAACCCGCTTGTGTCAGGCTTCCCGCCCGGCATATCGAAAGCTTGCAGCAAATGGGAAGCAAATGGGAAGCAAATGGGATGCAAATGGGATGCAAATGGGATGCACATGCGTTCATGTCTTGTGTTCTTCAAACCTCCAGCCTTGTGAACTTAGTCGCAGGACTAGTCGAGGTTGGTCGTGGCGGTTGGCAGGTCCCTAGTCAATAACACAAGATTTGTCGCACATTGTACTGCTGAACTCGGCCAATGGTATGCTGCACGGAACCGCCCTTTCGAAAACGGGTGTCACGCTAGGAATGCAAATAAACTCTGTGCTTCCTTGAAATATCCATGATGCGTTGGCGCCAGGCAGGCCCTTCCCATTCCAGCGTTGCAACACAAACCTCGCCAAGCCACCACGATCAAGCTCTGCCCATCCTCACAACGCAATTGACGACACCAGCATATTTGTTGGTTCGGTAAATCCGTGTGCTAGGATTGCTTCAAACAGTACTCATTTGGGCAAGAAGTAATAATAATCGCTGCCACAAAATGAAAACCATCTCGGTGAGCATTGAAACATCACGTTGGATAAGCACAAATAGCACGGCATAAGTGTACAATAGGTCAGGGCAATTGTATTTCATTCTGACTGACTGCCGACTAATTCATCATTGCCATCAGTACCAACGTGAGCATGGTTACGGTCAAATCCCATTCAAAGTAAAAGAATGATGGGGACGACTAGGATAACGTCAAATCCTCATTCTCAACCAATTGTCACACGAATACTTTAGATAGCATTCTGCTTGGCGCGAAGTTCAAAAACCTTGAGCGCTTCCTCGGCAGCCTTGAGACCGCTAAGGACCATTGCACCGAATGTTGGACCTGATAGGGGAGAATGTTAGTTGCGTATAATGTCATAGAACGACGATAGATCACCTTACCCATGCGGTTGGCTCCGTCAACCTCGGAGAGCTCCATGCCACCGACAATAAGACCAGGAACAATCTCACGGGTGTTTTTGACAATGGCATCTTCGGCGGTGTTCATGTCGAGTCCGCGCATACCACCGAGCTTTTCAATGCGCTGCATGCTGACGAGACGTTTCACGCAGAACGCACCCATGGGACCATCATGGCCAGTGGTGGAGATGACAAGAGGAGCGTTGATGGTGTTGGGGTCCATGCAAGACTGGTCGTCGTGATGCATAGAGACCGAGGTCCAGTTGGTAACAACACCGGAAATGCGGACGCCTTCACCAGAGGGCCGGGTGATCAGATCCTCAACACACGTAGCATTGAACATCTTGATGTTGGGCAGAGAAAGAACCTTGGACATGATGGTCGAGGTGAACAAGGCGGCGTGCTTGACAACCACATAGTTACCCTCATCCTCGTACGGAACGCCAATTTCTCGAAGGAACGCGTCCGCGGGCTTGCGCATCACCATGGCAGAGAAGAGCTGTCCGCCCAGCCAGGCACCGCCACCAGGAGAAACAGAAGCCTCAATGATGCAAATCTTCAGGTCAGGTCGGTGCTTGCCCAGGACATAGGCTGCACTGAGACCGCAAGACCCTGCGCCAACGATGACAATGTCAGACTCGGCGTAGGTGTCGAGGTCCTGGAAGTATCGACGAGTCATGGCCCGAGAGACTTGACTCTCACGAATGGGAGCGAACTTGAAGCTGTCCCACTGGCCCATCATCTCATCGATCGTCTGCGTCTTGGAACCGCCCGAAACGGCAAGCTTGGAGGTTTGAGTCGCGAGCTCAGCAACCTGCCGAGGGGGAGAAATGGCGGCCGGGGGACTCATGATGGATCTACTCAAGTTAGGATGTGAACCGGAATGGTCAGAGAGGGGGGGGGGGCATGATCCTTTCGCTGGTATTATCCAGATCAAGT
This sequence comes from Epichloe aotearoae, assembly GCA_000729855.1. NCBI lineage: Eukaryota > Fungi > Ascomycota > Sordariomycetes > Hypocreales > Clavicipitaceae > Epichloe > Epichloe aotearoae. Next base: position 6,466 of record JFGX01000469.1, on the reverse strand, counting down.
TCAGGGCCGTATATTCTCAGCCACACCCCGTTACTTCTTTGCCCCTGATATTACAACACGAAAGATGTCGGCTGTCGCATCGGAGGGAAACAAGCAAGCGGGATAGGCACCGGCTCATGCAGCAAACATTACCTAAGAGTTGTGATCATATTTGGATATAGTACCACGGAAGGAAGCCATGATTGTTGATAAACCACGGGGATCGTGTGTACCGGTTTGAAAATTGGGTATCTGGACTCGTGTTAGATGCATGGTCTCCAACTCTGCTATCGCGGGGAGATGGTTTTATCCCACAAGATGGTATCTCAAAGTGGTATGGATAGCGATTGTAATGTTTTCGATGCAAGTATGCAGGTAGGCAGTGCAGGATTAACAGAATCAGAAGTGACAAGACGAGATTGGAGTATTTTGCAAGTATTTTGCAAGAAGGGTCGAGCTGTGTGCGTTGTGTGCGTTGTGTGAGTTGTATGAGGGGTTTTATAACATCGCTCCTTGTCAGGTAGGGGTGTCTGTGGGTGTTGATAAAAGCGTTCAATTTGGTCAATCAGAGGTGCAGACAGTAGCTAACTTTTATACCTAAAAGGTATATAGTGCGCTATAGTAATAACTAGTCTATAGAGGTACTTCTAATATATTATATTTACCTTTATCTTATAGAGGGTTTTATCCTAGTTAATATATAAGCTATATCTATATATCTAATACTTTAAGGAGCTCTTCCTAATATACCCTCCCTAGCTAAGATATCTATTAAAGCTAGAGTTTATAAGTATAAGAAGAGATTATAATAAGATCCTAGTATTATAATTATATAAGAATCTCCTATAAGCTAATCTAGTAATAGAAATCTCTATATATTTAACCTAATAAAGGCTTTATAAATGTTACGGAATTTTTAGGCCTATAATCTAGTGCTTAACCCACTAGACTAAAAGGTCAGCTACAACCATAGTTGAATGATTGTAGCGATATCAAGCCCTATAAAGGGTATTCTAGCACGTAATAAAGCGGACCATTGGGAAATCAAAAGAATCTGTGATCATCGTGTCAAGATCCTCAAGCAAACCAAAACTGTAAGAGTGGAATTTCTTGTTAGATAGAAGGGCTACACTGCTAAAGATAACTAATAGATAGTAGAGAACAAAATAAGAATAAACACGTCTAAGATAGTAGAAGATTACCTTAAGAAGAATCTAATTAATTAGGCAAAGGAGTATGCAAAGAAAGGCCTTAAACCCCCTATAGAATAATAATAGTAAGAGCAGAGGCGTGATAATAAGAAGGTGAATTTATTAGGTTAGTATAAAACCATTAGACCCTCTTATATATATTATTTATCACGCCCACTAAGGGTAACCTACCTTACTTATACCTTATAACCCCCCCTAATACACTAATAAACCTAGCGTAGTTAAATTTAGCACCTATATATGTGATTTTATTTAGACCTTATATTTTACTCTATAGCTAGGATAGTTAAATCTAATAATAAAAGTAATAAAGTATTTCGCTAGCTATATAACATAGAGTAGCGTTACCTATAAGAGATAAGAAAGTGTAATAATTATAAGAAGTACTATATAAAATTTAATAACCTTGCTCTAGAAGTTAAATATATAGCTTACTTATTTTATGCTAATCTATATTATTACCTAAGCGTAAGACTAGACCTTATTATATTTAATAATAAGTTAGATATAAGTAACTAAATAATTTATAAGCAAATACTAGTAGTATATCTATATATTTAGGTACTAGCCTTAATATAATAAAATTAATTAATAAGGAGTATTACTTTTACTAATTTAGTATAGCAATAAGCTAGTACTAATAAGGAGAGAGCTAAATATAGGGAGCAGGGCAATAACCTTTTAATTAAATTAGGTATAGTAAGCTATCTTAAAGGCTAGAAGCTTTCTAAACACTATTTACGCCTAGTATTAGAGTAAGATCTATTACTAAGATATATAAATCTAATATAGTAGGTTATATATCTATAATAAGAATAGTATAAAGAAGAATTAAGAATAGTATAAGATAAATTAGATATACTATTATAGTAGGCTATAGAGGGCAGTAAAGATATTAATATAGCTACTATAGTTATTAAGAAAATAGTTAAAACTAAGGTAGAAGCTAAAAAAGATAGTAGTAAAGGTAAAGGTAGTAAAGGTAATAATATTAATAATAAACTAGAAGAATTATAGAATCTAGAAGTGGAAAGCTAGAAACATAACTAAGTAATATAATAATTAATATAGAAAAACATTAAAAGGGCTAAAAGATAAAAGTAGCTATAAGAAAGGGAAGTAGTCTAAGGAAATAATAAATCTAGTAATATATTAGGTAAAGAGAATAGTAGTATAAAGAAGACTAAGAATTAAGATAATAATAAAAGTAGTAATATAATAAATAAAGAAGATAATAGTATAGTAAGATTTAATCTTACCTAAGTAAGTAGTAAATCCCCTAAACTAGAATTTAAACCTAAGAGTAATAAGGAGACTAAACTTATAGAAACTGAATTTAAAGATAGAGGTTTTAAAAGTAAAGGTAAGGATAAAGTTAATAATATACTAGCTAAATACCTTATTAGGCTATTATAGGTGTATAAACAGATTACAGAGCTTAATTTTAAGCTATTATTTATTAGATTTAGAAAACCTAGTTCTAGAATAGATGCCTTAAAGCTAATACTAAAGATTAGGGCAGTAGTATATAAAAGGGTAATAGAAGAATTTAATATAGAATATAAAGGGAAAAGCATTAAGGGGATTAATTTTAGTAGATTTAGACACACTATATTAGGTTATAAGGCTAAAAGGTAGGATATTTAATATATAATATAGGCCTACACACATAAATTCACGCTTAATAGTGCTATAATAGTATTAGATAGTCTAGAGATGAATTTAAAGGATACATATTTTATATTATAGTAAAACGTAGTTATCTAAATTTTCGCTATATTTAAGGAATAAAAAGCTATATTAAGCGCGAGATAAGTAGCCGTAAGGTAGGCGGGGAAACCCATAAACTATATTATAGCAAATCTAATGGAATGTAAAGCAATAAGATAAGCGAAAAATTAGGCAAAAATAGTAGCTATAGCCTTTTATAATAGTATAATAGTTAAGCGCGGTTATTAGATAGCTATATATAATAGCATAGTATCCCTACTACTAAGAGCTAATCTATTAGCCCTCTAATTTATAGATAAATATAGCGTAGTAAATAGTATAATCACAGGGGGACTAGCTAGCATTAGGCAAGCTAATTTGCTTTACATTAACATAGAGAGAGCACTAGTGTAAAAATTAGTTAAATTTTAATAGAATAAAGAATAAAATAAATAATATAAATAAAGTAAAATTAACAACCTAGTAGACTAAATTAACTAAGTAGAAAAATAAGCTAATAGAATTAAGATAGAACTCTTAGAGGTAGAAAGAGTAGTAAAAGAAGTGTATAAAAGTGCCTAAGAAATAGAAGAGAAGATAGCTAACCTAATAGAATTAATAAAAGAGAAAGTAGAATCTATAAAAAAGAAGTTTATATAGGTAACGTAGATATTAAAGGATTAGAAGAAGAGAATCCTATAGATTAATTTAGGTAGAATATTAGTAGATTTTAATAAATAACTTAACACTTTAAAATAAGATATAATTAATAAAAAGGAGTATAAGAAGAAGATAGTAGAACTAGTATCTATAATAGCAAAAATATAAGAAATAATTAATATTTAGATAGTAACTATTAATAAGCTATTACTAGAGTAGAAGGGGATTAAAGAGGATATAAAGAGGGTAAAATTAACTCTAATAAAGGTAATTCTAGTGTCTCTAAACTTAGGAGAAACTAGTATATAGTTAGGTAAATTAGGCTAGTAAACGCTAAGGTTAGGCAGTGTGTAACTATAAATAGAAATAGTTATGCTAGAAATAGTTATGCTAGAAATAGTAAATAGAAGAACTAACCTAACTAATAAGTAATAATAGACTAAGATCCCTACGCTAGAAACGCTAAGTAAGAGGCTAAAGTTAACTAAAAGGCTAGGATTAAAGCTAAGAAGGACTTAAGCAGTTTTGTAATAGCTAACACTAAAAACACTAACACTATAGTAATTAACTAGGATATTACTAATAATATTAGGAAAATAGATAGAGATAGTAATAAAATAGATAGAAATAGCGTTACTAGTAACTAGTAAGGTAGCGGAGAAAAGAATAGAAAAGGGAGATAAATTTACTAGGTTATTAGATTAAAATAAAGAATTTAGATAAGAATTAGAATAGTATTAGAAAGGGTAGTTAGAGGATAGAATATAATAGGTAAGGGAAGGAAATAGGTAAAACTAGTAAGGAAGGACTATAAAACACAGTAAAAGGAGTAATTAGCTCTAAGAATAGGAATTTATTATTTAATATAATAATTTAATTAATACTATTAGAGGATATATATAGCTAGAAAACTATTATAAATTTTAAGTGATTTTATAATAGAGGTAATTATAATTTTAGTAATAGGCATACTAAACCTATTTTTCTTTTATTTAATTTTAATAAAGGGGAACATTTTTAGGTTACTTAGGATAGGGAGGTTAAATCTAGCTATAGCTCTATTAATTATAACTAGGATAGTTGTCTTTTAAGGCATGCCTAGCACTTATTATATAGTAGAATAAGCTTAGTTATAAGGGACGTTTATAGGGCCAGATTTGGCACTCTAGTTAGAAGAATTAACTAACTTCTAACATCATATATTATACCTAATAGTAGCTTTTACAAGTAAAATTAGTACAACTTACGACCAGTTAAATCCGTCGGCCCCTCTGACGGATTTGACCCTACATCGTGCAGAGCCAGCACGTAACAATAAAGCTATTTATAAGTATCTTTAAGGTTTTTATCTAATTAACCTTAATATTACCTAAGGTATACTACTCTTAAATCTATATTTAATTTATATTAAGATACTTAAGGCTAGTCTAAAGCCTTCTTTCTATATACTTTATAATATAGATTATTTACTTATTATTATACTAAAGAATAAATAGAGGTAATATATAGACCTTAATATTATAAAGTAATCTCTTTAGAGATATATACTCTTTAATACTATAGTTTAGGGTAAAGAGCTTTATTTTTATACTTAAAGTTATTATATAATATTACTTTCCTAACTTCTAATTAATTATAATACTATATATTATAAAGATATAGCCTTATATTAACTTCTAAGTATTAGAATTATTACTAAGGGAAGTATTAGTACTAGAGAATAATATATTAAAGCTATCTATACCTAAGTATTATAGGCATAGCTTCTTTATATTCTAAGTATATAAAATAGCTCCCTTTACTAGCTTAGTATACTTTATAAATAGATTTATTATAAAGAAGACTAGCTTTAATATTATAAAAGCTATATCTAGTTTTCTAATAATATATAGATATACTAAAGAGCTAATAACTACTCTATAGTAATTAATCTCTTTATTAGTAGCTTCTTAATTATTTAAATAGATTATAGCTATTAGAAAAGATACTATAATTAAGCTCTTTAAATTATTATTAATAATATTAGGAATAAATTTCTATATAATCTTTTAAATATATAATTCTTATAATAGCTATATCTCTTTAGTATTATAATTCCTAATAATTTTAATACCTAGGAACTACTTTAAATTACCTTAGTCTTTAATATCTAGATTATTTATTAACTACTTATATAGCTTTTTAAATTTTACTTTAACTCTATTAGGATATATTACTATAATATTATTTATATAGAAAAATAGAATAAATCTATTCTTTATAAAGATATATAGGTTTTCCTTTCCTTAGATAAAGCCTATTTTTAATAGGAATTATATTAGATATAAGAACTATTATTAAGAAGCTTCCTATAGCCTATATAATACTTATATTATCTTCTAGAGATAATCTCTTATATTTATACTTTCTAAGGGCTTATAAAGTATAAGTTCTTTAAGTTCTATATATAAGAAGGTATTCTAAATATTATATTAATAGGTATTAAGATTATTAGTATAGTAAATAATAAGTAGTATATATAAAGATTAAGAAGTAAGTATAGTAGTATAGTTATTAAGATTATTCTTTAGTTATTAATTACCTTATATAACTATTCTAGCTTTAAACTCTATAACTATACCTTTCTTATTAGTTTTATATTTAAATACCTAGCTAAGGTTAATAATCTTCTTATAGCGCTTAGGATTAAGTAATTTATCTAGTATATTCTCCTAGTAGTTTAAGAATAGAAGCTTTAAAAGCTTCTTTATAATTACTTCCTTTTAGTAGTTATAATATATAAATACTATTACCTAATAATAATAGGTAAGTTCTAGGGCTATATCTTTAATATATAAACTATACTAAGTTCCTTAGAATACTATTAAAAAAGCAGAAGAAAACTATACTTACCTAGCTTTCCTAGA
>JFGX01000468.1:0-18936 GCA_000729855.1 Epichloe aotearoae | reverse complement strand
ATAATAGTAATTATATTACTAGTATTACCTTAGCTCCTAATAATAGCTAGGCTTATTCCTACTAGATATACTATATTAATACCTAATTTATCCTAGTATTCTTTTCTAGTAAATAATATATTATCTATACTATCTCTAATTATAGTAAATATTACTAGCTTTACTAATTTACTAATTAGTAAACCTTACTCCCCTATTACTAAGTATTATATTATAATATTATAATCCTATCTAATTATATAACTTTAGTAATAATCTAGATTCTATAGACCTTTAACTACTTAATATCTAATAGGATTAGAAATTATTAAGGGGGGAGTTATTAAGTAAGGAATTATTAAGTAAGGTAATAGGTAATAATTAGTATATTATAGGACTATTCCTTCCTAACTTTAGGGAGAATATTACTTATTAATTTAACTTAGGTAATTTTATATAAGGGGTTTTATCTTACTAACTATCTAGCTTAAAGTTAAGTCTATAATTATATACTTTAATATAGAATTCCCCTAACTATTTTATTACTACTATAATTAGATAGTTTATTAGTATAGTATTAATTAATTTTACTATAGCCTTACTCTAGGTCTAATTAAATTAAATTAGTCTATATCTTAGGCCCTAAGAATTATCCTTTTAATAGCCTATTATCTAGCTTATAGGCTAAGAACTTATAAGCTATAACTATCTTATTACTATACTAATTATTAGGGTAGTAGTTAGAATAGTTATAATTAGATTAGTTATTAGAGAGGTAAATTACCTAGCCTTTTATAACTATTTATTAAGGAATTAATAAAACCTTAATCTTTACTTAGCCTATTTAACTAGGTAGTTAAATATTTATACCTTATTAAATAGTAAAAAATTTATTACTAAATAGTATACTAATTATCTTTAATTATCTAGGATTTCTAGCCTAACTATATTAATATACTACTAGAGGTATTATCCCTCTATAATAAGCTTCTTATCTAGTGTTTACTTAGATATTTAAAAAATAAATAAGAATTTTTATCTAGTTCTAGTTTTATAGTATATAATTACTACCACTATTAAGGAATTATAGGAAAGGTTAATCTATTCCACTAGTCTACGCCCTAGGTGGCGTTATATATTGTGCAATTACGCACGTGACATGTGACGTGACCTGTGACAGGCCGGAACCAAGGTTACCAGGAGATGGGAGAGTTGTGCTGATGATGCCGATGCCGATGATGATTTGCTGGTTGGCAGGGCCCTGACTGTATCTGCATCGGGCCAGGCTGACAGACTAGACTGGACTGGTGCTGGAGGTGACGAGAATGCTTCGTGAAAAATGGCAGATACCTGCACGTATGTAATCCGTACAAATGGACAAATTGTCATTGATACGTCAATTCTGCCCGGCTGTCAGCAGTGCCTGCCCCCAAGTGCACATGCATGCTGATTGCCACAATGACGCAGACCTGGCCGAGATGGAGGCAAGAAATTCAAACGAGGGTTTTTCTTCTCACACCCATCACCGCTCATCGCCCTCTCACGAATTGCCTTCGGCAATCATAATCCCAGGGCAGCCAAAATCTAGTACCGTCGGAGACCCATGCGCCGTCGCCAGCCTGAACACGACACATCCCCTGCCCTGCATCAAGCTGTTTTATTTGCATTCATTACTTGCTGGGATGCTGAGCTGGGTCGGGTACAAGGGCCCCACTGTACAAATGAAGATGTTCCTGTGACGAATCTATTAAGAGAGAGAGAGAGAGAGACGAGACCCGACCCATAAGACCCAAGCTGCAGAAACATCCAACAGGGCGCGTTGACTGTTGCGAAACAAGAGAATGGTGATGAAACGTGTGCACTGTAAGATGTCGTCCAAATCTCACGATGCCATGCAACCTGGCATCAACAAGGTTGTAATGAACCACGAGAAGTCGAGTCGAAACAAATCAGCCAGGTCAATCTGGTCGCATTTGTGGGCGGGTTGGCGGGCTAGGGTCCGCATGGGCAGGCAATCTGATGGGCCGTGAAATGAAGATTAATAGAACCACTCCCACCAGATCACCAGACCACCAGATCACCAGACCCTCTGGCTGTGTGGATGTGCACGACGGACGGATGGGCGTGGGTGGGGTGACAGGGGAGGGGGGTGGCCGGAGACCAAAGCAGACCAAGTTGCAGGCTCCTCTGTTCCCCTTTTGACTTTGCCCGTCTCAAAGTTGAGCACATGAGCACTGAATGTCAGCAGAACTGGAACAGTGGAACAGTTGCATTCTTCTCTCCAAGTTCATCCAACAAATGACAGCGATTTGCAAAATACTCGGAACTTCTTACCTCTAATCATTACTTACATTGACCTTGCTCAGGAATATCAGGAATATCAGGAATATCAACCAAAGCCAAGAATCGCGAAGCAATTGTTTTGCAAAGGTATAGTATAGTGCCCCGTTCAGGTTCTTCTCGTCATGAGTCTCCCTCTACTTTTTCAAATTACCGTTGTGAGAGCAGTATCATGACATTCGTGCCAAGCGTCTTACCAACTAGAAGTACTGCTACCGAAGAAGCCACGCAATTCGGACTTGCACATTGAACTTGAACATTGATTGATGAATGGTATCCTGCACCAGGACATGATGACTTCATTTCTTCAACGGGTTGCCCGGAGCCAGCAAGTGTTGGTTGGGGTCGAGTGACGACGGGCAGCGGGAACGGGTTCAGGCCATTGATGAATCGGGTTTCGCCTCCGCCCACCCACGCCACATGGGGCGGGCGTCCTGCATCACAGCAGACTGCACTGTGCTGAGCAGACTGCACTGTGCTGAGCGGGGGCTTATTAAGAAGAACAAAAGGAGAAATAAGGACAAAGAAGGAGACTGACATCACGAGAGCAGGCTGAGCAGCACAGTGGAAAAGGCGTAGAGACCACAAACCATACGCCAGATAGGATGAGCATTCTAGGCTCTACTCTAGTCAAAGACTTCATTCACATCATCAATTGAACTTGATGAGTGGCTCTGCTCTGCTCTGCTCTGCTCTGCTCTGCTCGCCCTGCATCGTCCCATCGTTGCCTCACCAGCCTCACCAGCCCCTCCAGCCTCTGCTTGCTCTGCTTGCTGCCTTGCTGCTCCCACCAAGACGGGACTTTTTTTAATTCAATTCATTTCAGAACATCCCTCGACCGGCCACAACCAGTCTCGAAAATTCAGGGGCCTCAAGACTGTTGCCATTGCCATTTTGCCAGCCTTCGACGAACGTCTGCTTTTAGACCAGACCTGCCCCGCAAGCCGTCCGTCCGTCCACCTGCGCTTGAGTCCCAGTCCACAACACGCCGCCGCCCGCAATCCAAAATCGTTCTTGTTCTGGTCTGCTCTTGGCTGGACCCCCAGCCGTTCAAAACCAAGCCAGCTCCCACTTCAACAGCACCACCTTGCCCCTCAACACACGCCGTGCAACCGACCAGACGCTTCCCACCCGCCCGCCGTCCTCGCCCTCACCTTCGTCTTCGCCCTCGCCTTCGCCTTCGCACCCAACTGCTACTCCTCCAGCCTCGTCCGACTTGCCCAGCTTTCCCCACCCCCGACGGTCGATTCAGTAACATCGCGACCTCTTGACAAGCAGCCTCGCCAAAGCGTCTCTTGTATCCGTTTCGGTGAGTTTCTCTCATTTGCCCACAGTTTGCGTTTTCTTGTATTCCCTTCGCGCCGCCCTGCCCCTCGAGTCGTCCTTCCACTGTGAGTGCTTGCTTGTGCGGCCTTGTCTTCCCTCACGTTGCCTTTGCCTTGCGCCTCACCCCTTTATTGTGCTTCGCCTAGGGTTAATTGAGGACCTGTCTGCCTACACTTGCTTACTGCCATGCATGGCTTTGTTCACGTGCGATGGCATGGCTCACTTGCCTCGAAAGCTGTTGCATCGCAGATGCTCCTTTCGCGACGCATACATTCGGAACCCCCACCACCACTTTGCTTGGGTCGCCATTGATGGCCGGCTTTCGTCCTTTCTGTACTCCACCCGCAAGACCTATAGAATCCCTTCGTCTCTTGACCTACGTTTATCAATCTCTTCCGCAGACGTTTCGGAAATTCTGTTTTGTTTAGCTCCTTCAGTACAGCTCTATTGGATTGTCAACGCTCCTTGAATCACTGCGGGGAAGCCAAGACTAGGATGGTCAAATGACTATCCAGGGCCTTATTACATCGTCCTCCACGCCATTCCGCACCACGTTGTCGTTCCAGCAAGAAAAAAAGCGTCGCAGTCGTTGCTTGGCTCTTGGTTTATTTGAACACCGCAAGAAGATCCCTTCCATGTGTGGACGAATTCCCCTTCGACACGCACCAAGATTTTGTCAAGGCGTGACTACATTCCTGCACCCATGGCCAGCTGCAACCAGATCAGATTGAAGACGCCTCATGCATTTTCCAACACTGCCTTTTGTTTATTGTACTTTATCTGATACTTCTGTTTAAAAGAAGAGTATACTGAAACCCTCGAAACTGACCATTTTCAACTCCCCTCCTCTTAGGTGCCTATTCAGAGTAGTGCTTAACCGTCATCGCTGAAAACTTCAGACCAATCTCGATTTGGCGAACCGACACGAATTTTTGCTCACACCCGTCGCTCGCAGCCTCTGATACGAAACTCATCATACATTTTGCACGTGCTCCGCTGGCACGTTGACGACGTTTTCAACCTCATCTCGAAGTCTATTCCGTTGCCCATCACGGCCCGCTCTACATCATTTCATTCTCTACTTGCCATCTATCCACAACTGGGTTACTCCTTTGTTAAGCGTCGGTAGCATTTTCTGAACGTTTTGGGCTCGTATCACCAAAAAAAAATGTCGTCACATCGGCCCAATGCATTCAACAGCCTCAGGATGGGGGGTAAGTTCTCCCCTGGTCTCTCTCCCTTGGTGTACTTGATTTCGTGGCTTACCCCGCACCGTAGAAGTGATCCGTGAGAAGGTTCAGGATGGAATCACGGGAGAAACCAGAGACTTGCAATATACGCAATGCAAAATAGTCGGAAATGGTTCATTCGGTGTTGTCTTTCAAACGAAACTTTCTCCATCAGGAGAGGACGCCGCTATCAAAAGAGTGTTGCAAGACAAGAGATTCAAGGTCAATCTGCCTCCTGCCTCAATTTTCAACGGAACGTGAGGCTAACCTCACAAACAGAATCGTGAACTCCAAATCATGCGAATTGTTCGACACCCAAACATTGTTCAACTGAAGGCCTTCTACTACTCCAATGGCGAAAGGGTGGGTCCATGTTCCTTGCTACCTGCATACCCGCACACCCGCAACTGCTTTGACTGACGCAGAAACAGAAAGAGGAAGTGTATCTCAACCTTGTGCAAGAGTTCGTGCCAGAAACCGTTTACAGAGCCTCTCGATTCTTCAACAAGATGAAGACGACTATGCCCATCCTTGAAGTCAAGCTTTACACATACCAACTTTTCCGAGCTTTGGCATATATCCACTCTCAAGGCATTTGCCATCGTGACATCAAGCCCCAAAACCTCCTGCTCGACCCCAACAGCGGCATTCTCAAATTGTGCGACTTCGGTAGCGCCAAGATTCTTGTCGAGAATGAGCCAAATGTGTCTTATATTTGCTCCCGTTACTACCGCGCACCGGAATTGATCTTCGGCGCGACAAACTATACAACCAAGATTGGTAAGACTTCCTTGTCATTTGCCCCCCCCCCCATCCCCTGCGCTTCACTTGCTAACGCTGGTTGAAAGATGTTTGGTCAACTGGATGTGTCATGGCCGAGCTGATGCTGGGTCAGCCATTATTCCCCGGTGAATCAGGAATCGATCAATTAGTCGAAATTATCAAGGTCCTGGGCACTCCCACCAGAGAGCAAATCCGAACCATGAACCCTAACTATATGGAGCACAAGTTCCCTCAGATCAAGCCCCATCCTTTTAACAAGGTGTTTCGTAAGGCTGATGCCAATGCCATTGACCTGATCGCGCGACTCTTGGAGTACACACCGACTGAGCGGCAATCGGCCATTGATGCTATGGTTCACCCATTCTTCGATGAGCTTCGCGACCCCGCAACTAAGCTGCCTGACTCTCGACATGGCTCGGGCCAACTCCGTGATCTGCCTGCTTTGTTCGATTTCACCCGACATGGTAAGCTGTGTTGCCTCAGAAAAAGGGTTGATATTTGACACACTCGTGTTCTGTTACTGACGCGTTCCGCCGCAGAACTCTCCATCGCACCAAACCTGAATGCCCAGCTCGTCCCAGCCCACATCAAGCCTGTCCTTGCCTCTCAAGGACTTGACATCGACAACTTTACACCGATGGCGAAGCAGGAGATGATTGCCAAGTTGGACTGATCTTCTCACTGTGCGACAGAGGAGTTCAAACCGGTCATCATTTGCTCCACAAGCATTGAATGGCTCTGGAACATGTGCCCCATGCACTCCCGGCACCGAGCTGACAGTGGTTCCTTGGGGGAGATTGCTCGATGTGCAAATCAGAACGAGATGTCGGGAGAAGGAACTTTGTGACCTCGATGCCGAGCAGGTCAGCTCTGTGACTGAGTTCTGACAGCCGGCTCCTAGCGAGATCGAGTTTTTGGGTGTGCGCGCGTGTATGTCTGTTCTAGCGAATCGAGGTCCAATCTCACTCGGCGAAGTGGAGACGCGACCTCCGTCGAGGAACCAGAGAGAATCAGAAATCTCCTGTAGGACAATTGGGATTAATCTATATTCATGGGGAAACGGCCAAGGTGACCGTACATCAAAGATGGGACATGATAACGCTTTTAGACCAAATTTTGATGCATGACAAAAGGGGGCCATCACTTTCGCTTCTATTCTCTCCACGACTCTCTCTGTCTCTCTCTTCTCATAATTTCCGTTGTTCATGTGTCACGAGTCTTGGGTGTTTGATATTCGATTTTGGGGTCCTGGAATAGCCGACCATGTTCAATCGCTATTGTTCCCCACAAGTTCCTCATCTTGATACCTTCTAGTTTGCGACAGAGTTGGAGGGGTAAGCAAAATGAGACAAAGGCCATATCATGCCCATATCATGATTCATGACGGCATTGGGTGATGAAATCGGTCGCTTTTCAAGTAAAAAAAAAGGGGGGTCTCTGGAGAAAAGAGGACGGTGGGGCCGAAAACGGAACAAGGGACAATGTCGACTTGAGTCAAAATGGAGTGATGAATGGCGTATCTGGGAGGTGTAGCCATGCAGTTAAAGTGTGGAAAGAAGAAGCAAAGGGAAAGCAAGAGGACTTATTTGAGGTTCCATCAGTGCCTGGGTATCTTTTCGTTGACAGTGTTTGCATTTGTTGGCTGGCTGGCCATGGAGATGAATGATGGGCAGATAACGGCTTGACGTTGAAACTGTGCCGGGCCAATTGGCTTGGCGCATCGTCTTTTCTTTTGTGTTTTTATTCATGATGCACTCCGTACGGAGGATGGCAAATGAGAGACGTGGCGACAGTGGAAAATCTGCATGGTTAATCCAAGTTTTTTTCTTTTTTTCTTTTTCTTTTTCCTTTTTCCTTTTTTTTTAAAAAAAAAAGAAAGAATAACAAGACAACAGCATTAAATCTAACGACTCACCACCTAGGCAGATGTTGAATTAAATAAATTAAACATACTGCAATGGTACTCGCTTGCAGACCCCTTTTGATGCCTGAGGCAGCGACAAAGCCCCCAGCCCTGCACGCCGCCGCGTGCGCGTGCACCTGCACCTGCGTTGATGAGATGGAGCGATCTAAAACCTCTAAGCTTTCAGATGCTAGCTCCTTCCCGCTTGGTATCAATACACGCCAACATTGTCCATTGACAAACGTTCTCGAACGCCCAAGCTTCGCTGGTTATTGTATGATGGCTGATTACGATAGGCGCCAATCGGGGGGCTATAACAACCGCAAGAGGCGATATAGAGGTTCGCAATGGGACGCTGTGTGAATAAGTCCCCCATCCAAGAAACGTGTCGTGGCTAACAACAGCGCTTCATGTATAGACGACGATGACCATTACGATCGCCGACAGCAACGCAGGCGCACTGATTCAGCTCCAGCACCCGTACGTCTCCGACGGCAGCTTCTCAGTCTCGCCGACTCGCCCCTGCGACGATGGTCAGAAGAAGTAACCTCGATTGCGCGCATCGTCACCGAGAACTACGATGACGAAAACCTGCGCGATACGTTCCTCAACTTATCTCTGCAGCTGCTTGTGGAGCAGCCGCTGAAGACGCCCTTCGTTGCTGCCGTGGTTGTGGTTGTGAATGCGCTGAAATCGGAGCTTGTGGATATGGTGTTGGCACGACTGGCAACGCAGATTGAGAAGAATGTTGGCAAAGGCCAGTGGCGAGAGGTGAAGCTCTTGCTGAAGTTCCTGGCCTGCCTCCAGGGCTGTCTGGAGGGCAATGGAGTTTTCCCTCTATTGGAGGACTTGTTCACGAGAGCGGCCGATTTGCAGACGGCCAGCTCTGATGATGTGGGTTTGCCCAGTCTGAAACCGACGCGAGAAGTGACAAACGATGGTGACATATTGCTAATTCTTCATCACAGGTTATTGGAACCGAGATTGTCAAGATTATTCTCCTCACCATCCCGTACGCGATGGCTGCTGCCCCGGGTCAGTACACACAACAGGCGGCAGATCTCATGGAGAAGACGGATGTCATTGCCTCGGAACCACATGCTCTTCAAGCCCTCGTCGACCCGTTCCACCCTGAAGGACAAGAAGAAAGCCCGGCAGCATCAATGAGTCTGTGCATGTTGTTGCAGAAACAGTTGCAGACAGAGGCTTCCAAGGGTTGGGAGCTTGCGTTTATTCCTCGACCCTGGGTCATGCCTCTCGAAGAGGTCGAGACTCAAGACAAGCTGGCCAACGCGCCGAAGCACGCGATTCCCGCCATCGCTATACCTTCCACAGCCATTGCAGGGCCGCGATTGCTATTCCCCGAAATCCACTACTCTGTGTACAGCGACCAGGACGTCGAGTCGGTGCCGCCACCTACAGACATTGCCGCATCGCTTATTAGGGATGCGCTAGCCGATACCATCAACATTCTCGATTTCAATAGAAATATGACGGCTCGGTTCCTGATGGACATTGACTCATACTTTGCCGACGGCACCTTTGTCAAACGGGCTACGCCGTTCGATGAACTGCGCAATATTGGCCCCGGCAAATCGACATGGAAGCCCGAAGATGTTGCCGTGGATGCCGTCTTCTCACAGCTGTTCCAACTGCCCAAGTCTGAGCACAAGGCTGTTTATTACCACTCTGTATTGACCGAGGCGTGTAAGCTTGCCCCGGCGGCCATCGCACCGAGTCTTGGCAGAGCCATTCGATTCTTGTACCGCAACACGCCTCGTACGGACTTGGAGCTCAGCTACCGTTTCTTGGATTGGTTCGCGCATCACCTTAGCAACTTTGGCTTCACGTGGAAGTGGGCTGAATGGTCAGGAGATACCAGCCTTCCCGACCTGCACCCATGCAAGTCGTTTCTTCTCGGAGCTCTGGACAAGGAGATTCGATTGAGCTTTGCTCAGAGAATCCAGAAGACGCTGCCCGAGGCATATCAGCCGTTGATTGGGCCAGAGAAGGAGAAGGATGTTCCTGATTTCAAGTATAGTAATCCTGGTACGTTTATGCACTTTGGCGTTACGAAGCGCGTCGGGTCATTCATCCATGCAAACGTCGTGAACAACTAAACTAACCTTGGGGCAAAATGTGTGACACAGATACACCCCTTTCAAAAGAAGGTCAAGAAATTGCGGCGCTCCTGAGGCGCAAAGCCCCCGATGAAGAGTTCCAGCCCGTCATTGAGAGAATCCAAGCGAAGGCCACAGAACAAGCTCTGGATCCTGTCGTGACCAGCACCGATGTCTTCATGACAGCCGTGTGCTGGGTGGGATCAAAGTCTCTCAGCCATGTGCTCGCCTGCATCGACCGCACCAAGAGCCGACTCATTGACGCCGGCTCATCCAACCCAGCGGCACGCTCGCAGATTATTTCCTCCGTCATGAAATACTGGAGCGCGCACCCGGGCGTCGCGCTCTCCATCATCGAGAAACTACTCAACTACTCCATCCTCACGCCCCTTTCCATCGTGGACTGGACCCTCGCAGCCACTACGCCCATCCACGGCACCCAAGGCGGCGCAGCCCTTGGCCAATCGCACATATTTGAGCTCATCTCCAACACTGTGGCCAAGGTGAGCGGCCGAGTGCGCCAGCTCCTCACCTCCCCGGATGCAGACGAGGAGACGCGCGATAAAGAAGTAGCATTCATGCGAGACCTGTTCCGTGCCATCAACGACGCGCTGGCAAGCTGGGCGGCAGGCAACAAGGATCAACTCATGGAAGACGGGGACGGCTCCTCGGACAGAGAAGGCATGATTCGCAGATGGGGACAGCGCTGGCAGAGGGTGTTCCAAAGATTGGCTGCCATCGAAGAGACGTTTGTTGCCGAGGCCAAGAGCGAGCGGTGGGCTACAAAAGCAGACGAGGCGGAGGCGGGTACCCGCTCGGAGGAATATCAGGATTAGGATTTCATGATTGAGTGAGCGGGGACGGATTCCGGTCTGTACACTAAATTGGTTGGAGATGAGTACCAGGTATGATTAGATGGAATTGGCAAAGGATACCGGATGGGCGGGCTGCTTGCGTCCATGACGTCCATATTACCCGTCTTTGGTCTTATCATGGTGGTGACGGTGACGGTGGTGGTGGTGCGTTCTGAAGTCCCGATCTCTCAAGTTGCCCATGCCGGACATTCACCATGTCAATCAAACGGACGTTTAGTCCCGGCATCATCAGCCTCACGCATTGAAGCTAGCTACTACATATTGCCCCTTCCCACCGGGAAGAATTTTCGCCCAATTGCCCGGCCGGCCAGCAGTATACAATGTGTGCCGCCAAGCTAGTCTGCACTTTCGGCCCGTGAAAACAAAAAATGCGGATGAATGAAGAGTGTGAAAAGTGTGTCCCCGTGCGGCATCATGTTGAGCCACGAAAATTACCGCATCTTTCCCCTAGATGCGACATTGGTTAAGAGAATAAAATGCTTCACGCCTCACGTCAGCGGGTGATGCTCCGTTTCGTCACTGTCACTGCACAGCGTTACACTATCAACTTCCTCTTGATCGGCTGGGTTTGCAGATCCGTCGCTTCTCCACGAATTTGCTTGATCTTGTCGAGTAAGTGACTGTAAATGCGTTAGACTCCCTGTTGTTGATGATGATGATGATGTTGTTGTTGTAGTATGTGGGTTGGGCAACGGTGGACTGGGGCTGCAATTGAAGCGCTCGACTAGAGCGCGAAACCTGTCTCTTGATGTTCCACTTAGATCAGGAGACGGGATGTCTCTGAGAGACCTGGGTGAGGCGGGTGTTGCGGAGGGCAGGGGCAGTGGCAGTGGGAGGGGTGGCACTGGGTACGAGAGCGGGTGGGCTGAAGACGAGGTCGGCTACGACGAGGATTCGACGGGCCAAGATGAGGATGGCGGGCAATGAGGAGATTGGAAATAGACGAGGGTGAGGAACGGGGTGAAGTAGGCATACCTGATGGGCATGTGGCCACGAGCACCTTCTGACATGGCGAGGTTTACTCTGGTCAGCTGCTGCTCGTGGTCGCGGAAATGTTGCCGGATACGGTCTTGGCAATCTTCTTGGTCGGCCCCGCGGACAATGTAATCGCAGCCTTCTTGGTCGCAGGCCCAGGTGTCGTCGGGTCCACGGGGCGACGATTCGGGAATCTTCTCTGCTCGGATGACGAGCCTGATGGGTTCGAGATCGTACCGTTCTTGGGCGTCCGGATCGATGATGTCGTCGTCTGCGTCGTTTTCGTCCCCCGGATCCAGCGGCTGGACGTTATCCATGTCCATGCCATGATCTAGGAATTCGCCGTTGTCGAAATAGTGAGACTTTCTGGCGTGGCCAGGAGCTTCTGAGCCCCCCGGGCTATCGCTTTCGTATTCATTGCGCGGCCTCTTCTTGGGAACTCTCGGTCGGAGGGATGATTTGCCTGGTGTCCGGGTTGGACGCTTGCCCATGGGTCTGGGGCTGTCGCTACCAGAGTAGTTGTGGTTGTTGAGTGTCTGTATCGGGGTAGAGGGCGTTTGTCCTGCAGTACCTTTTCGAGGCTGAGATCTGCGAGGTGTGATGACTTTGGGCGGAAATTCGGAAGGCTTGTAGGCCAGTAACTCGAGTTCCGTGTTGGCCAATTCTTGGAGTTCTGTATATATCTCATGTCGTCGATATCGTTCATCGAGAGCGTGAAGCAACGCTTTGGAATAGTAGTGTATCCACTCTTGAACAGGCCGCTTATATGAGCCCACGCGGGCGTTCTTGTAGGTAGGAAACGTATAGTTGAAGTACAATCGAGTGAGTGTGCCCGACAATGTCATTCCCCTTTTACTCGGTGCCAGGGCATCAAAGCAATCGGCAAACGTGGCAAGGACCGACTGTAATGGCGAGGCGGGCGAATCATCCTTGTCGCTCCACTCATAAAGCGGCACAACAGAGCGGCCGGTGACGTCTGCCGCAGATGGGTGCGTGTCAGGTTGCGCAGCATGTTTGTCGACTATCCTCGGTGTAGCAGACCTCGCTAGGCCTCTCTTGATTCTGCCTGTTTGAGAAATGTTGCTGTCGGTGAAGCCCACGCTGTTGCTTCTGATGGACAGAGCCCGTGCACTTTCGCGCGAGCTGTTTTGCGCCTCGGACGGATGTGATGGATATGGTCGCAGTTGTATCGTCGCTAATGCTGTGGCATCGTTTTCTCGCTCCTAGCGGACATTTGTCATTAGCAAGCAGGCCAGGCCAATTCTCGAATACCAGAGACAGAGAAAACCCGTCATCTCCAACGTACAGCGTGTTCAGACTTGATCCATTTGTAGAATGCTGTTGTTGTCCAGTCAAAGATGCCATCGTTTTGTGACAGTCTATCAACGAAAAAGGACGCGTGCTCCCTCGCCCTCGCAACCACTTCCTCGAATGTTGAGCCATCGCCAATGCGTGCAGCGTACTGCCGGTTTTGATTAGCCAGTGACGGTTGGAAGCATGTTGAACTGGCAGCAGCAGCAGCAGCAGCAGCAGCATTGACTGTACCTTGTGAAATACGGGACCCAGCTCGTCCATGAGTGTGGGATTTTTACCCTTTTTGATTTTCTTGGACGGGCGTTCGTTATATATATCAAGGATAGTATAGTACATTGTGGTGGCCTCGCACATCTTGTTGTACATTGGCCTGTACGCGCGGCAAGGGTCAATCTCGTACCAGCCGCCCTGGCCTGACACCCATATCAATGGTCTGTGATCATCGGATTCTCCAATAGAGTACAGTGTCGACTTTCGGATCTCTAAAGGCGTGGAAGCGCGAACACGCATAATAACTAACCGACTAGTTAGAGGAGGTTGGCTTGCTTACGAGCAAGGTGCAGCTTGTTGAAGCAGGGCGACGTACGATGTGTTTTCTGCGAGGGTTCATCGATGACGAGATGGCCGCGAACGATGAACGGCCCCATTTTCTCAACATGAAGAGCGTTTTCGATGGTCTGACCATCTTTGCCGAGTACGATGGCGTTGGCGAGTTCGAAAATGGGCCAGTCGTCCGACGGCTTATCCTTGGGAATCGATCGCACAACGGAGCTCTCTTGCCGCCATCGGGCATCGGATTCGGATTCGGATTCCACGCTCGACGTGGACGCTCGTCGCCTGCGGCCAGCCATTCTGACGGTTTTGGGAGTTGGAGAGAATGCACCATGGGAGCACGGGTTTCGCGCGAAACGTGAAGCATGCGCGCGACAAAACGCCGCGATGATGATGGCGCGAAGTCGCTGCACGGTGGTGGGCAAGTGGGGCCTTTTTCAGTGGGGCTTTTTTTCAGTGTGGCCTCACTTTTACTTCCCCATGTTCGCATCCTGGCTGGCCTGCCTTTTTTCTTTTTTTACTCGCCCGCCTCCAAAGCTTGAAGCTTGATGTGATGCGCATCATCACAAGCCTCTTGACCCGATTGATTGTGCTGTATTAACAGCGTAACAGCTGCTTCCACTCCGCAGCTGCTTGTTGCGGCTCGCATGCGACGAGCAGGAACAAAGGTGTTGAAGATGGCGTCTGACGTCGTCCGCGATGGCGTCTTTGGTAAGCCTTTGCCGCTGCTTCATGTGTCGAAATGGCCTCGAACTGTAGACCCAGTTCGGCGGCAGATCTACAAGAAATCCCGAGCAACCGTCTTTCTTCACTAACCTGATCTTTCGATAGCCATCAATAAGCCTTGCGGCCAGAGCTCAGCACAGGTTGTACGAGAATGCCAACAAGCTTTCAACCCTTCCAACTTCTTCCGGCCCATGATCGAAGCTGAACTGGCGCGGCGGCTTAAAGAGTCTGGCAAGCAGTTCAATCGACGCAAGGCGGAGAAGAAGGCATCCCAGGTCAAGATTGGCCACGGAGGCACGCTGGACCCTCTGGCGACGGGCGTTCTGATCCTGGGTATTGGCACCGGCACGAAACTGCTTTCTCAGTTTCTCGACTGCACAAAGACGTACGAGACGACGGTGGTATTTGGCGTGAGCACCGATACGTACGATCGAGTGGGTAGAGTGTTGGCCCGAAAGGGATACGACCATGTCACAAAAGAGCTGGTGGAGAAGGAACTGGCGAGTTTCCGTGGCCAGCAGACGCAGATTCCTCCACTGTACTCTGCCTTGAAGATGAACGGCAAGCCCCTATACGAATATGCCCGCGAGGGGAAGCCCATACCTCGAGAAATCGAAGGTAGACAAGTGGAGGCTCTGGAAGTTGAGCTCGTCGAGTGGTATGAGCCGGGGAAGCACAACAACCGCTGGCCGACAGAGGAGGCTGAGGCGGCCGAGAGAAATCTCGCCGAGCAAGTGTGGAGGGTCAAGAAGCAGCAAGAGACGGGCAAGACACTGACCCCCGAAGAGAAGGAGCAGGACGACCAGGCGATAGCAGCGCATGAGTCGTTCAAGAAGCGCTTCGAAGAGAGGCAAGATGAGCTGATCCGGGATGCGCCATCCAGGAAGCAACGTCATGCCAAAGAGAGCAAGGCCATGATGTCAGGGGGTCTCGGCGCGATGCCCCAGCCCGTCTACTCAAACAAAGGGTCGAATCTGGTGCCTCCCGCCCCGGATTCAAACACACCGCCGCCGTGGAGCGACGAAGGACCACCCGCATGCAAGATCCGCCTAACCGTCACGTCCGGCTACTATGTTCGAAGCTTCTGCCATGATTTAGGAACCAAGCTCGGATCAGCAGCTATCATGGCCGAGCTGTGTCGTGTCCGCCAAAGCGACTTCACCGTGGGAGGCCCCAACACGTTGGAGTACGAGGACTTGTCCAGGGGCGAGGACATCTGGGGCCCCAAGGTGGCCGACATGCTGGCACGCTGGAACGGTGAGCCTGAAGGCAACTGGCCAGGACCGTCAGCAAACGCCAAACCCGAGGGCAACTCACCATTCAAGAACCTCGCCCAGCAGAAGGGGCCATTGTCAACAGACGCGCCATCGCCTACCCGAAAGAAGAAGAGGGCAAGGTGCCCGTCCAACGAGATGTCTGAACCTCCCCGCAAAGCAGCCAAGTCCTCCTCCTCGGCCAGCAAGTCAGTTGATATGGGATGCAAGTCTCACTCATGATGAGAAATCATGGAAGGGTATTCAAGAATAGAGAGCCGTCTGTCTCTACGTCACTTACGTCACTAGACGCAAGATATAAAATAAGGCACAGACGTAGTCAAAGACCATTCTCGTGTTCGCAATGTGTACAGAATCGGCTTGGCGTTGGGGAAACAACGGTTGAAGGAAGGGCATATATATGTATATTCGAGTTTACGAAGGAGGATGATGATGCAATTTCTATTTAGGGCGGGGCGCAAGTAGCTTGACGGGACGGCATCTCGACGGGCAGGTTGATGGAGATGGCAGCTAGAACTCGGTAGCTCACCTGGAACCGAGTACCTCAATGCATAATAGAATGTATTGGCCCGTCTCACCAGGTTCCGCCCCATGCATCTACACATCTACACACTGCCACGGACGGAATAGTAGCCCAGGATTATTCAGTACGCCATCTTGTACACCTTGGTATCATAATCATTCACGCAAACGCCAATTCTTGCAGTTGGTTTTTGAAACCATCTGAAACGGCATGCACGCACCACGCACCACGCACCCCCATTCAGCTCTCCTCCAGCAAAGTCCTAACCTTTTCAATCCTGCCCATGGCGCCCTCCAGCCTCTCCAGCCGCCTCCTCTTCTCCTCGTCCCTCTTCTCCAGCTCGCCGACCCTCTCCTCCAACCTCGCGCGAGCCCTCCTCTCGTCCGCCACCATCTCATTCGCCTGCTCGAACAGACTGACGCTCAGCTCCTCCACCTCCTTGCTCGTGGCGCTCAGCCGGCCCTCGGCCTCCCTGCGCAGCGCCTGCTCCCTCGTCAGAGCCTCCATGAGGTCCTCGGTCGAGGCGGCGCCGGGCGAGACAGGCAGCGAGTTCTGGCGCCGCACGTCGGCGCGCAGCAGCGAGGACAGTCGCGACGTGCCCTGCTGGAGAATCGACGTCTTGGAGGGGGTCGAGGCGGTCGAGGCGGGTGATTGCTGCGGCGGCGGCGGCGGCGGCGTGGACGGCGGCGGCCGTTGCGCCGAGCGCAGCCTGTGCAGCTCGGCCTCGTAGTCTGCCCAGCGGGACACGGCGACGGCGGCCTCCTGGTTGAGCTGCGCGACGCGGGCTTCGAGCTCGGCGATGCGAGACTGCGACTGCGACTGCGCCGTGACGGAGCCGCAGCGTGGGCAGCAGCTTGGTGGTGGGCTTGTTGCGGTCGGGGGGGCAGCCGGCGTGTGCGTGGTGGCCATTGCGATGACGGCTGTTGCGCTCGTTGTCCGAGGGGAACAAGACGCGAATTTATGAAGCCTGGATCGTGGTGGGGGGGGGGGTTATTTCTTGGTTGAAAAACTCACGGTCCGTGAGTTGGTCGAGCCGAGGTTTCCGGCGCAGAAGCATTGCATGATGAGAACTGCAACTGTGCGTAGGCGACGCAGGGGTTTTTCCTGATTGATGACGGATGACGGCTCCATCAGGAGCGACTAGCTCGCCCCGATGTAGGATACGGACTAGAATGGAACGGGGCGGATTGCTGAATTTACTCGTTGCGGCCATGAAGGGAGGGACGTCATGAATGCCATCGTCATGCTCTTTGACTCGCGACTGAGAAGCTCTCCCATACAGCTGTTTCTATTATTTCCATTATACACTATCATGACAAGAAAGAAAAAAGGTCAGAAAGTTCCCATTTTTTACAGCTTTTAAGTAGTACTAATTTCACAGTGCTATCAGCACCAGTTCCCTATAAGACCCGCCTAAACAGGACGTATCCACTGGACGGGGTAGTGTCACAGGTCACGTCATATGTCACGTGCGTAATTACGCAATATATAACGCCACCTAGGGCGTAGACTAGTGGAATAGATTAACCTTTCCTATAATTCCTTAATAGTAGTAGTAATTATATACTATAAAACTAGAACTAGATAAAAATTCTTATATTCTTATTTATTTTTAAATATCTAAGTAAATACTAGATAAGAAGCTTATTATAAAGGGATAATACCTTTAGTAGTATATTAATATAGTTAGGCTAGAAATCCTAGATAATTAAAGATAATTAGTATACTATTTAGTAATAAATCTTTTACTATTTAATAAGGTATAAATATTTAATTACCTAGTTAAATAAGCTAAGTAAAGATTAAGGTTTTATTAATTCCTTAATAAATAGTTATAAAAGGCTAAGTAATTTACCTCTCTAATAACTAATCTAATTATAACTATTCTAATTACTACCCTAATAATTAGTATAGGGGTAAAATAGTTATAGCTTATAAGTTTTTAGCTTATAAGCTAAATAATAAGCTATTAAAAGAATAATTCTTAGGGCCTAAGATATAAACTAATTTAATTTAATTAGACCTAGAGTAATACTATAGTAAAATTAATTAATACTATATTAATAAACTATTTAATTATAGTAGTAATAAAATAGTTAGGGAAATTCTATATTAGAGTATATAATTATAGACTTAACTTTAAGCTAGAACTTAACTTTAAGCTAGAACTTAACTTTAAGCTAGAACTTAACTTTAAGCTAGAACTTAACTTTAAGCTAGAACTTAACTTTAAGCTAGATAGTTAGTAAGATAAAATCCCTTATATAAAATTACCTAAGTTAAATTAATTAGTAATATTCTCCCTAAAGTTAGGAAGGAATAATCCTATAATATACTAATTATTACCTATTACTTTACTTAATAATTCCTTACTTAATAACTTCTCTCTTAATAATTTCTAATTTTATTAGATATTAAGTAGTTAAAGGTCTATAGAATCTAGATTATTACTAAAGTTATATAATTAGATAGGATTATAATATTATAATATAATACCTAGTAATAGGGAGTAAGGTTTATTATTAGTAAATTAGTAAAGCTAGTAATATTTACTATAATTAGAGATAGTATAGATAATATATTATTTACTAGAAAAAAATACTAGGATAAATTAGGTATTAATATAGTATATCTAGTAAGGATAAGCCTAGCTATTATTAGGAGCTAAGGTAATACTAGTAATATAATTACTATTATAAGTAGTAAATATTAGGTTTTTTAACCTAGGTATTAAGGATAATAAAGGCTAAGGGATTATAGTAAATTCTAAATCTATAATAATAATCTATAAGTATATATTAGTATTTATATAATAATTAGAGATTATAGTAGTTAGTTAATTAGAGAAATTAGTAAAAGATATATAGATTTCTTACCTTAGAGAATAAGCCTTTAATTAGTATAGTTATTTACTAATACTATTAGAGTATAAATTACTTTAAGAAGTATTACTAAAGATAATTTATATATACTTTATTAAGAGATTCTAGGAACTATAATCTATAGCCTTAAATAGG
>JFGX01000467.1:0-18975 GCA_000729855.1 Epichloe aotearoae | reverse complement strand
CTAACTACTAAACGCAGTCCTCAAAGTAGGATACTTCCTAGCTTAGTTCCGGACCGCAAGAGTGGTTATAATAAGAAAACTAGGTAAAATAACTAAAGAGATAAGAAAAGCTAATATATAGAGACCTATCTTACTACTAAATATAGTAGGGAAGATTATAGAAGTAGTAATTATAAAGTAACTTATAGCCTTTACTAAGGTAGAAGGCCTTCTCCCTAAATTATAAATAGGTAATAGGATAAATAGATTAATAAAGACTATAATTAGAGTGCTTATAGAATATATAAGAGGGGCCTAGGGGAGAGGTAGCATTACCTTACTAGTGTAAATAGATATATTAGTAGTTTTTAATAAAGTAAGCTATCTATACCTAATTACCCTCCTTATTAAAATAGGAATCCTATACTAGCTTATAGTAGTTATATATAGCTTTCTTATAGAGAGAATAAGCTAGCTTAGCTTTAATAAAGAACTCTTAAGACTCTTTATAATTAAAGCTAGCACCCCCTAAGGCTTATCCCTCTTACTAATCTTATTTCTCCTATATTTAGTAAAACTTTATAAGTGCCTCTAGACTATTCTAGGTATACTAGCTATTAGATTTACTAATAATATAAATATAGTAGTATTTAGTAAGAATATAGTATAGACCTAGAGGAGGCTTAAGGCTATATAGAAAATCTATAAGAACTAGGTAAAGAAAGTAAGAGTAAAGTTTAACCTAGTAAAGACTAAACTTATATACTTTACTAGGTCTTACTAACCCCCCTAGACTAGGGTCTAGCTTAGAGTAAAGAAAATAATACTTATAGAGTTATATAGATTCCTTAGAGTCTAGGTTAATAGAAAACTTAACTAGAGTGCTTATAAAAATATCCTTAAGGGTAAGTTTACCTAGTAATAGCTTATACTCTCTATATTATTAGTATTAGCATAGGGATATAGCTTTAGGGACGCTTAACTCCTATATATATAAGTAGTCTAACCTATCCTTACCTATAGGGTAAGTGCTTATTATACCCTAATAAAGAAAGGAGGAAAACTAAGAGAAGTTATTAGAAGCTTTATAATAGACTAATTAGCCTGCCTTTAGACTATAGCTAGGGTATTTAAAGCTATACCTATTACTTAGCTAGAGGTTAAGATTTATATCCCCTCCCTTAATCTATACCTAAATAAGATAAAATAGAAGTTTAAGGTAAGGATTATAAGTAGTAAAATTATAAAAAAAATCTAAACTATAGCTAGCTTAGTAGTAATAGTATTATACTATAGAAGGAGACCTCCCCTTACTAATAATAAACTAGATATAGAACTATATAAGGAGTAAAAGAGATAATAGGAAGACTAGTATAATAAAGAGTAACTAAGCTAGAGTAGGTATGTTAAAGAACTAACTAAGGACTACTTACTAACCTATAACCTAAAGAAGATCTAGAAGTTCTATATAAGGCTAGAAAAATATATCTCTTTAATATTAGTTTAATTATATATAAGAAAGATTAGTCTTAATAAGTTCCTATTCTAAAGAGGTATTCCTAGGGTAATATTACCCCTATATAGCTATAGCTAAGTAGTAAAGGACTAATACTATATAATTATTAGCTATAGTAACTATAGCTATAGGTAGCCTTAATAATATTAGCTTACTAATATATAGGAAGTAAGGCTAGCCTTAAATAATCCCCTAAAGGTAAGGTCTATAGCTAGATAGTTTATAGGTATAAGAAGACTATAATATTATACACTAGTATAAGACCTAGCTTTTAGCTAGTATAGATAAGAGAAGGACCTAGGTTATTTTTAAAGTATATAGGAAAATTAGTAAGGTATAGGTATAATAGATATAGATAATAATTATAGACTAGGATAAGATCTAGATTAGATAATATAGGGTTACTAGTAGACTAGAAGTAAACCTATAATATAGGAATATAGTTACTAAAGAGAATATTATATATTTAGAATAGTTATTAGATTAATTTTAACTATAAACTCCTAGTATTATAAGTCTCTCTAGCCTACCCTTACCCCTCTTCTAAACTAAAACCTAACTACTACCTTACTCCTTCTTAGAAAGGGGGATTATATTCTTTATAATTTTTATATAATTCTTTATAAGGAGGGTAGTAGCTAGGAGATAGTTTATCTTTACTATATATATATCTAGGTAATATAGCTAGAAAATAAGTTTATTATATTAGTCCTTAGTAAACCTAGCCTAGTTAAGGCTTACTACTAATACACTCTATTTCTTCTTACTTTAATTACTAGTATAGAGCTTTTTAATATAGTTCTAGAAGCCTTCTAGGACCTAGAAAAAGATATTAGACCTAGATTAGGCCTAGTACTAACCTAGTATAGTAGTACTTATAGCGCCCCTAGTAATAATAGCTGCTTAGGTTTTAGATAACTATAGATACTTATTTTGCTAACTAGCTACGTTTAGCTATAAGTAAATTAGCACTAAAATAGAGCTAGAACAGAGGCAGTCCTTCCCTTTTTATAACTATAATTCCAGACCTAACAGTTAAAGCAAGCACTAGTAGCCACCCCTACCTAACCAAGTTAGCGCTGTCTCCAGGCCTCTAACCCGGATTAGACGCGGAACAGGCTCGGAGTAAGGGCGGAAGGGACTCACATTAAGATTCTTAGCTAAAACACGCTCTAGCTGTTTTGTGGTTATAGATTTTCGTGGGTAACGCTCTAAAGTTACGGTTTCCTAGGCAGGTTAGAGCTAGAAACTGTCAGGAGCACAGAGGTCAGAGACAGGGCGATTATATAATAGAGCCTTAGATAAACCTCAGGTCTCGCGTATAACAAAGAGCCTAGCTAGCCACTAGATAGCTATATACGCACTAGCGGGGTATTTAGTAAAGACTACCTATATTATATATAGAAGGTTAGAGTTTAAGACCTTTATATACTACTAGCTAGGTAGTATTTATCTAGTAATAACTATATATCTTAGCCTTTACTTTATTTATTTTACTTATAACTAAAGTTATAATAAATTAAACTCTCTTTCCCTTTAAGGTAATAAACTATTAGCTAGATACTAATGTAAAGAAGGTATAGAATATTTATATATAATACACTAGTACTATATAATAATAAAGTAGTAAATAATTAGTAAGTAAGTAGTAGCCTAATAAAGACTTAGACTATAGGTTTTAATAATAGGGTATACTAAATACTACCTATTACTAATTAAGGTAGAAATATAAGATCTAGTAATAATAATAAAGAGAGTATATTAGCTAGGTGCTATATAGTAGTATAGGCTAAGCTATAATATACTAAATTAAGGTAGAAAATACTATAATTAAAGGTATAAACTAAGGAAATTAAGGTAAATCTATTATTAGCTAAAATAAGTAGTAGACCTATAATTACCCCTTATAAGGATAGATAAGCTATCCTAATTCTAGTTCTTCTAGTAAGTTATAAGCTAGTAGTGCCTCTATATTAACCTAGCCTTATAAAGATATAGTTAAGGATCCCTATGTATAAGGGTAATACTTATAAGAACCTTACTATATTCTTATTAGATTTAGATATATTATTTAAATTAGACTACTTTACTTTTAGGGATAATATAATAAGAGTAGTATATACTAGTAGCTACTTAGCTAATAATATAAAGTAATAATAGATATATTATATAGCTATAGATAGCTATATAAATTATTTATCCTACACCTAGAAAGGGTTCCTTAAGTAGCTAAATACTAGAATAATAGATAAAAATATAAGGTACTTAGAAGTAACTAGAATACTACTAAACCTAAGGTAAGGGACTAACTAATTATTTTAGACCTTTATAAGATTATAGATAAAAGTAAAGGCTAAATTACCTAAAGTAATTCCCCTATATTTTAGAATTTCTATCTTTCTAAATAGCCTAAATAACACTATAAGGAAGTAAATAATTAGCTAGGAGTTTCTAATATTATAAAGCTATTTATAAGGCTAAGGTAAGAAAGCTAAAGTTATAATAAAGTTAAGTAGTAGTAGTAATAGAAGCTATAATAGTAAAGAAAAAAGGTAGTACTTTACCTCTCCTATAAATAACTTATAGTAATAAAGTAAAGACTAATTAAGGAAGCCTTTTAAGTATTATAAATATAAAGCACCTAGATACCCTTTAATAAGATATTAGGCATTAGACTATACTACTTATAAGAGTAGTAAGTATACTATAAAGAAGTATAAGAATAGTAGTAACTAAGCTATAGATCCTAATAAGATACTAATTAGGTTAGTATAAGCCTAGGATTAGGACCTTACTATAGAATAGCCTATAGATAAAAGAATTAGAATATAGGTATCTCTATAATAAGATAACTACTAGCTAGTAATATTAGCGCTATTTAATATAAGCATATTATTCTTAACTATTTACCCTAGGTTATTATTAAAATAGGATTAGGAGAATATAAAGAAAATAAACTAAATACTAGAGAGTATAAGTAAGACTATAATTCTATATTAAGGGATTCTATAAAGATTAATTAAGGTTAAGGATAGTATAGGCTATATAAAGATCTACTAAGTTAGCTACTATATTACTAATACTAGAGAGGGGATAATATTAGGTATAGACTAGACTAGAGAGTATAATCCTATAATTATAGATTAGAAGTAAGTGCTTTAAAGGTTCCTAATAACTAAAGATTACCTTATAGTTACTTTAGGTAAGTAATAAGTATATAAGGTAGTAAGAGAGTTATTAGTTATATTAGCTATAGGTTTAATAAAGGTTAAGTTAGGTATACTAAGAAATAGTAAAGAAAAAGAGCTATATAAGGACTTACTAAAGAATTTAGTAGTAGTAGGTAACCTAAGGCTTAGTAAGTTTACTATAATAATACTAGAATATACCTATTATTTAGTTTAGTAAAAAGCTAAGAAAGCTATAATAATTATAATAGTATATCCTAGTAAGGAAATAGCTCTTATATAGGATATAGACACTAACCTAGGGCTATAATAGATTCTAAAGGAGTACGTAGAATTTAGGGATATATTCTCTAAAGAATTAGCTAGTAAGCTCCCTAAACTAGGAGGTTACACTTATATAATTAAATTAGAAAAAAGAAAAACACTACCTTAAGGGCCTATATATAACCTAGTAAAGAAAGAGCTAGAAGTACTTAGGGAATACCTTATAAGTGTGTAGAAAAAGGGATAGATTAGAAGATTAACTAGCCTAGCTAGAGCCCTAATTTTATTTATTCTAAAGAAATTAGGGAAATTAAGGCTTTATATAAATTATAGGGGCCTAAATAGGATTAAAAATAAGGCCCCTTTACTGCTAATTATAAAATCCTTAACTAATTAGTAAGCGTAAAGATTTTTATAGTATTAGACCTTTAAAATATATATTACTAGCTATATATCCGCTTTAGTAATAAGTAGAAAATAGCCTTCTAATACTATTATAGTTACTTTAAGTATCTTATAATACTATTTAGGTTAGTTAATATACTAGTAACCTTCTAAGAGTATATTAATAATGCCCTTAAAGGCCTTATAGATATAGTTTACATTATTTACCTTAATAATATCCTAATATATAGTAGTGATATTAGGGAGTATATATTATATATTAAGATAGTCCTAGAAATGCTTTAAGATATAGACCTTTATATTAACCTTAAGAAGTATTAATTTTTAGTTCTAAAGGTTAAATTCTTAGGTTTTATTATATCTAAGAAAGGGATTAAGATAGAACTATTATGCGTTAAAGTAATTATAATGTAGCTAATACCTTATAGTATACTTAATATCTAGTTATTTCTTAGATTTACTAGGTTTTACTAGTGCTTTATTAGATAGTATAGTAAAGTGGTTATTTTATTCATAAATTACCTTAAGGGGATATAGCTAGCGTTCTTTAAGCTAGAACCCTATAAGTTAGTAATATTTAGAGAACTTTAGAAAAGGTTTAAGGAAGCACTAATTCTAGTGTATTTTAACCCACTAGCTCCGCTAAGAGTAAAGATAGATATATCTAGTTATGCGATTAGGGCTATACTTATAATATTAGTACTAGGTCACTAGCACCTAGTAGCATATATATTAAGGAAGTTAACTAATACTAAACTACGCTACTTAACACTAGATACTAAGCTATTAGTAATCTAAGAGGCCTTTTAAACTTAGAGATATTACCTTATATATTTAACTCACTAGATTATAGTTATTATAGACTATTTAAACCATAAGTACCTTACTATAAAGCCTAAGTTAACTAGCAAGTAAGTAATAGCGCTAGATAAACTTTATCCTTTTAACTTTAGTGTGAGAACAAGAGATAGCTAGGCAAGAGGTATAGGGGCACTCGTATATTGACTAAAGCTTACTAGGTCTAAGTGTGTTATGCGTGCGAGTCGCTAGCTTATAGCTAGTAGCTTGCTAGTATTACATAGACCTAGCCCTAGGATATAGTGTGCCTATTAGGTAGTATACTAGTGCGCTAGTGTTATAAGTAAGCCTTATAATTACCCCTTACTTTTAGCTAGGCTTCTAAATAGCTTTTACTAGCTAGTATATAACTATTTACTAACTAGTAGTTATATTAAAATAATAATAAATAATAGGTAACGCTTAAGTATAAATTTATCTCTAGTTCCCTATTATATTATATACTTTTTCCTTCTATAAATATAGTAAACTTTTCTTAAAATATTATTATACCTTTAGTTATTATACCTTTTCCCTTATTAATTACTATACCTTTATTATAAATACTAAAACTATTTACTTAAAGAAGTATAATTATATATACTATTTATATACTAGGTATATAGACTTTAAGAAAAGCCCTTTATCTAAGCCTAAACTTCTATAAATTAACTACTATTTTCCCTATAAGAGATTTACTATTATTAAGGGGAAATACTTAAAGCACTATCTCTAGTGTGTAAAGTATAGTAATATATATAATATAATAAGTATACTACTTTTCCTAAGTCTTTTAGTTCTTTATTACTAATATTTCCCTAGGTAATACATATAATAAAGGGTAATTTCCTTAATCTTTTAGCTATTCTAGATTAAGTTTAGGGACTTATAAATACTCTTAGTAATAAGGTTAAGAAGAACCCTAAAGACTATATATTTTTAGAAGTAACTTACTTTTACTTTACTAAGTGTTATTTAAACCTAATCCTAGGTTTTAACTACACTAATATAGCCTACTATATTATATTTAGGCTAACTAGGGTTGCTAAGGTCCACTAGGTCTGTCTCTTCCTTATGTATTTACTAGCTTTTTACTTATATTTTAGGGTAGGCTATATTAGTTTTATATAACTAATATATTATATCTTAGTAGTAACTTCTAGTTATAATATTCCTAGGTCTTATCCTAAGGATAGTAAGTACTTTATTCTATTTTACTACTTATTTACTAATCTTTCTATAGCTAAATTACTATAATCTTATTACTACCTAGAAGGTAAAAATAACTTTACACTTATAGTCCTATAACCTAGGGTTTATACCCTAGGGTATAGTAAAGCACCGCTTTTTCCTAGTAATATAGGAGGTAATTATAGGGAATAAGAATAAGGCTAAGTATCTTATTTATAGTAGTGTGGTTTTAATATATATAAGGGCTACTATAGAGGGATTTCCCTTATCCCTTCTTTCCTTATAGGGATAATTTCTTTTATAATTTAGTAAGTAGTCTAAGATTATTTTAAATAAAGTATAATAGTAGCTAATAAGGCTAGGCCTTTTCTATAGTAACTTTATACCTTATTACCTATAACTTACTTATATCTTACTATACTTTCTACTTATTTTACTTTAATAAAAGGCCTAAATTATATATTAAGCACTTTTTATATCTTTTACTAGGACCTATTAGTTATATTTACTAGGCTAGCTCTTCTATTTTACTAGGTATTTATTACCTTTATATATTTTCCTATAGTCCTTAACTTCTTTAACTTTAAACTTATTATCTTTATCTTTAAGGTCTAGTATTAGTATTTCCTTATCTATAGTATTTTCCTAGTAATTCTATAGCTCTAATAGGCTAATATAGAATATATTATATAGCTAGTTATATTTATTAGGTAATGCTAGTTAGTATGCTTATTTACTTACTATATTAAGTATTTAAAATAGCCTAATAAATCTAGGGATTAGCTTCTATTTTACCTCTTTAAGCCTAATATTCTTTACTAATAGGAGTACTAAATCCTCTCTTTTTAGGGTTAGTAACTAGTACTATTAATTATAGTATTTTACCTATATTTTAGTAGCCCTTACCTAGTTATATTCTATTTTCTCCCTAACTTTATATAATTTCTAGATATATATATAAGCTTTTAGCACCTCCCCCCCCTTAGTCTTACCCTTAAGAGCTAGGTAAAACTTAGGTAAATAGCCTATAAGGGTATAGTTTAGGGAGTGGCCTATAGTCCTATTTATAGTATTATTATATATAAATTAAGCTATTAGGAGTAGCTTTAGCTATATCTATTAGTTCTTCTTAATAAAGTAGTAAAGGTAATGCTTTAGTACCTAATTTATTCTCTTTATTTACCTATTAGTTTAGGGGTAAAATACTATTAAAAGCCTTTACTTTATATATAATAGGTAGTATATATCTAACTAAAATTAGCTTATAAATACTAACCCTCTATTAAATATAATACCCTCTAGTGCTCTAAATTAGAGCTTAATTTCCTTATAAAATAATTTTACTAATTTAACTATATTAATTATAGTAGCTATAAGGAGGAAGATAAAGTTCTTAGTAAATTAGTCTATAATTACTAGGATTATATTAGTCTCTTAGTTACTAAGCTATATAAGTAGTAGCCTTATAAGAAAATCTATTAAGATTTTTACCTATAGTTACCTTAGTATTAGTAGTAATTTAAGGGTCCTATATAGGCAATACCTTCTAGCTACTACTTACTAGTATACCCTATAACTAGATATATAGTCTAAAATAGCTTTACTTATTACTAGCTACTAAAAGTAGTGCTTTAATAGCTTAAGAGTACACTTAGTCCTAAAGTAACTTACTAATAGATTATTATAGTATAGCTATAGGAGCTCCTATTATAAGATAGGCTTCTATAGAATAACTACCTAGGCTTTATATATTAGAAGACCCCTTATACTATATAACTATAAACTAGCTTTTCCTCTCTCTTTTACTAAGGAGTTAACCTTATTTCCTTACCTTTATAAATCTAGATCTTAGTCCTATACCTTTTATAGTAGTTATACTAATAGTTTATTTAGCCTAGATTAATAGGGATTTAGTAATATAATAGCCCCCTAGATCTCTTATACTATACTAATATCTTAGATATATACTACCTTCTCCTTAAAATTACCCTTATCTAGCTAACCTTTTACTAGATCTATAGTAGCTAACTAGCCTTTTACCTAGGCTACTCTTACCTCTATAGGTTTTAAGACTAGTGCTATACTATAACTTCTTTAATATATTAGTATTTCTTTTTTTACTACTCTAGTAGCTACTATCTTCTTCTAAAGCTTTAGTAAAAGTACCCTATTTAATATAGGTTTACTCTTATAATTAGACTTTCTTAATAGTATATCTATAGGGTTACTTTTCTCTAGTCTATATTTAATTATAAAATAGAAAGGGTAGAGGAATATATACTAATATACTTACCTTCTATTTAACTTCTACTACCTTATAAAGGTCTATAGGTTATAGTAGTCTAAAAGGACCTTTACTAGTATCTTTATACCTTTAATATAGTATTACTAGTATTTAAATAACTTTACTATAGTAAGTAACTCTTAATTAGCTATACTATAGTTATATTTAGTGTTTATAAACTTCCTTAACTAAAAGGCTACTAAATACTAATAACCCTTATTATCTTACTAAGATAGGATTCCTACTATTATAAAGACTAAGATATTTATCTTAATATATACTAGTTAACTTAAGTTATAATATTAGAGAAAAGATACTTACTAAAAGATATCTTTTAGCTAGCTAAATACTAGCTACTCCTTTACTTTAAATATAAACCTCCTAGTCTAAATACTATTTTAATTACCTTTTATTAATATATAAAGGGGTATTACTATTCTAGAGTATTTATAGATAAACTATTAGTAAAAGTTATAGAATCTAAGGAAAAACTATATATTTTTAAAGCTTATAGGCTCTTTCTATTCCTAGATTATATTAACTCTATATATATTTATTAATATCCTATTAACTAATAGAATAAACCCTAGGAATTTTACTAACTTCTAGTAAAAGAAATACTTAGAAGGTTTTATATATAACTTTACTAACCTTATATACTCTAAAACCTTCTTAATATATATAGTATATTTCTCCTATATTTTAGAGAAGATAAGGATATTATCTAGATATACTATATAAATAGTATTAACTAGCCTATAAAGCACTTTAAAAATATAGCTTTAAAAGGTAGCTAGGGTATTAGTTAACCTAAAGGGTATTATAAGGTATTTATAGTATTTATAGTGTATATAGAAGGCTATTTTTTATTTATTACCTTCTTTAATATAGATTTAGTAATATATATTCTTAATATTAATTTTTAAGAAGAAATAAGCCCCTTAGTATTAGTTAAGGATCTCTAAAATTAGGGGAAGAGTATAATAATTCTTTTATATTACCTTATTAAGTCCTTAGTAATCTATATATAGCTAAAGTATCCTATCCTTCTTTAGTATAAATAGGATAAGTATACCTATAGGGCTCTTAGAGGGTCTTATCTAGCCTTTCTTTAGGTTATTATTAATATATTCCTAGAGCTTTTTTAGTTTACTCTAGGAAAGAGGGTAAATTAGTCTATATAAGGGTATAGCCCTAGGTATAAGGTTAATTATATAGTTAGTTATCTTCCTTAATAGCAGGCTTCTTACCTTATCTAATATAAATATATCTTAGAACTTATATAGTTCCTTTAGGATATTCTTAATAGTTTTATATACTTTTACCTCCTTCTTATCTTTAAAAGGGATAAACTTATCTTCTATAACCCCTATAATAGTATATATAATAGTCTTATTATATATTACCTTTATAAACTCATAAGGGTTTAGTAATAAAAAGGCTACTTTTCTTTTCTTAAACTACTATTCCTATAAATATAAATAAAGATATATATATTCTTCTATAAGTATATATATTCTAATTAATATAAGGCTTCCCTTAACTCTTAGGTTCTTATTAATAGCTATATATAGTAGCTTAAGGTTTTTCTCTTTACCCCTTAAGTCTTTAATTATAATAAGTACCTTATAAACACTATATTAAGGGACTATAAGGGCCCTTATTACCTTAAGGGTAAGTACTATAGCCTTAGCCTTATTAAGCTTATATACTTATATAAACTAGGCACTAATAATATTAATCTTTATATAACTATTTAGATTAGCTATTATTTTAATATCTTTATACTTATAAATAGTAATTAGTATATAAAATTAATACCTTACTAGTACCTAGGTATTTAAGGCAAAGGTAAGGGTATTTACTTTTACCTTAGGAAGTTTCTCTAGCCTTCTTATTAGTCTTTCTTTAGCTTATTATAATTATAGAAAAAGTATTCTATACTACTATAGTTATAATACTACCTCTTATCCTAGGTTTTATTATTATTTAGGTAAGTAGCTAGGGTCTTTTCTTTATTCTTATCCTTCTAATCCTTATAAGGCCTATAGCCTTATAGAGAATTATATTTAGGATATTAGGGAGCTTTATATAAGCCCTTATCTCCTAAGTTACTTAGCTTTTACTTATTCTTTAATATTACCTCCTAGAATTATTAGGTAAGTTATATAACCTTTTCTTAGGTTATTCTAGTAATAGATAAATATAGGTTAATATAGTCCTATAGGTTAGGGAGTAATTTTATAAAGAATATAAGAGCTTAGGTCTTTTCTAGGGCTTTTTTAAGGTGTTTCTCTAGTAAATCTAGGAAGATACTAAATTTAATAGGGCTCTAACTCTCTTATTACTTTATATTCTCTAGCTATATAGCTATCTATATTTTATAGTTTATAAAGTCCTTAAGTAATATAAGGGTCTAGGCCTAGAACTTATCCTAGTTATCTTTAGGGTAATCCTAGCTATTAGCTAGTTATTCCTTAATATATTAGTCCTATTTTACCTAATAGTTTATATATATATAGTTAAGTATAAAGAGAATCTTTTAGTTATTATATTAGTACTTTTTCTTTACCCCTTTAAAGGTATAGTTTAGGTTATTTAACTATATCTTATACTTCTATAAATTTATAGGGTATTAAAGGTTAGTAATATTCTAGACTTTAATCTCTTAGCTACTAAGACTTAAGAATATACTAGCCTTTTAGCTCCTTTTTACCTATTTCTTTTCTTTATTAAGTTATAATAGGTTAATAAGTTCCTATTCCTATTCTTATAGTTTCTTAAGTTACTTAAGCTAGGTAATTTACTTTTTAACTACTACCTCTTTTTCTTTAGTAATAAAGGGTTTAGTCTTAGTTAAGGTCCTTATTAAGTATAGTATACCCTTACCTATAGTATGACCCTTATTTATCTAGTTCTAGTTAATATATAGTATTACTCTAGTAAATTATATAGTTCTCCCCCTTATATTACTCTTAGGTAGCTAGTAAAAAAAGCTTTAGAATTATAAGAATAAGAGATAGCTAAGTAAGAGATATAAGGGTATTTATATATTAACTAAAGCTTACTAGGTCTAAGTATATTATATATATAAGTCACTAGCTTATAGCTAGTAGCTTACTAGTGTTATATAGACCTAGCCCTAGGACGTGGTGCGCCTATTAGGTGGTGCACTAGTACGCTAGTGTTATGAGTAGGCCTCACATTTAGAATTAAATATTATATAGGGAAGTTAAACCCTACTAATACCCTATTAAGAAGATTAGATTATATTAGCAAGAAGCAGAGAGTAAAGGCTATAACCTTATAGCTACCTAATTTCTTATCTAAGTTTAATAACACTAAGTAGTAGGAATACCCTAGTAGTAATAATAATACTATAGGTTCTAGTATAGTATTACTTAGTATAATAGATAGCTAGTTATAAAGACACTATAATAGTACTACTAATATCTAGGGTTTTAAGAAAATATAACTTAACTATATTATTAAGGAACCTATTAGTTTAGTAAGTCCTAAAAGTAGTATACTAGATAGGTTAGTAAATAGTAAGTAGTAAGAGAGCTATAGGGGTAATAGTAATACCTAGTAATTAAAGTTATTACTTAACTTGTGAGGCCCACTTATAACACCAGCGCACTAGTGCACTACCTAATAGGCGCACCACGTCCTAGGGCTAGGTCTACGTAATACTAGTAAGCCGCTAGCTATAAACTAGTAACTTATATATATAACACACTTAGACCTAGTAAGCTTTAGTTAATATATAAGTGCCCCTATATCTCTTACCTAGCTATCTCTTATTCTTATAATTCTAAAGCTTCTCTTACTAGCTACCTAAGAGTAATATAAGGAGGAAAACTATATAATCCACTAGAGTAATACTATATATTAACTAGGACTAGATAAATAAGGGTAATACTATAGGTAAGGGCACGCTATACTTTATAGGGACCCTAACTAAGACTAAACCCTTTATTACTAAAGAAAAAGAGGTAGTAGTTAAAAAGTAAATTACCTAGCTTAAGTAACTTAAGAAACTATAAGAATAGGAATAGGAACTTATTAACCTATTATAACTTAATAAAGAAAAGAAATAGGTAAAAAGGAGCTAAAAGGCTAGTATATTCTTAAGTCTTAGTAGCTAAGAGGTTAAAGTCTAGAATATTACTAACCTTTAATACCCTATAAATCTATAGAAGTATAAGATATAGTTAAATAACCTAAACTATACCTTTAGGGGGGTAAAGAAGAAGTACTAATATAATAACTAAAAGATTCTTTTTATACTTAACTATATATATATAAACTATTAGGTAAAATAGGACTAATATATTAAGGAATAACTAGCTAATAGCTAGGATTACCCTAAAGATAACTAGGATAAGTTCTAGGCCTAGACCCTTATATTACTTAAGGACTCTATAAACCATAATATATAAATAGCTATATAGTTAAAAAATGTAAAGTAATAAGAGAGTTAGAGCCCTATTAAATTTAGTATTTTCCTAGATTTACTAGAGAAATACCTTAAAAGAGCCCTAGAAAAGACCTAAGCTCTTATATTCTTTATAAAATTACTCCCTAACCTATAGGACTATATTAACCTATATTTATCTATTACTAGAATAACCTAAGAAAAGGTTATATAACTTACCTAATAATTCTAGGAGGTAATATTAAAGAATAAGTAAAAGCTAA
Source organism: Epichloe aotearoae (assembly GCA_000729855.1). Lineage (NCBI taxonomy): Eukaryota > Fungi > Ascomycota > Sordariomycetes > Hypocreales > Clavicipitaceae > Epichloe > Epichloe aotearoae. Next base: position 4,610 of record JFGX01000467.1, on the reverse strand, counting down.
GTAACTTAGGAGATAAGGGCCTATATAAAGCTCCTTAATATCCTAGATATAATTCCCTATAAGGCTATAAGCCCTATAAGGATTAGAAGGATAAGAATAAAGAAAAGACCCTAGCTACTTACCTAAATAATAATAAGACCTAGGATAAGAGATAGTATTATAACTATAGTAATATAAAATACCTTTTCTATAATTATAATAAGCTAAAGAAAGACTAGTAAGAAGGCTAGAGAAACTTCCTAAGGTAGAAGTAAATACCCTTACCTTTGCCTTAAATACCTAGGTACTAGTAAGGTATTAATTTTATATACTAGTTACTATTTATAGGTATAAAGACATTAAAATAGTAGCTAATCTAGATAGTTATATAAAGATTAATATTATTAGTGCCTAGTTTATATAAGTATATAAGCTTAATAAGGCTAAGGCTATAGCACTTACCCTTAAGGTAATAAGGGCCCTTATAGTCCCTTAATATAGTATTTATAAGGTACTTATTATAATTAAAGACTTAAGGGGTAAAGAGAAAAACCTTAAGCTACTATATATAGCTATTAATAAGGACCTAAGAGTTAAAGAAAGCCCTATATTAATTAGAATATATATACTTATAGAAGAATATATATACCTTTATTTATATTTATAGGAATAGTAATTTAAGAAAAAAAAAGTAGCTTTTTTATTACTAACCCCTTATAAGTTTATAAAGATAATATATAATAAGACTATTATATATACTATTATAGGGGTTATAGAAGATAAGTTTATCCCTTTTAAAGATAAGAAGGAGGTAAAAGTATATAGAACTATTAAGGATATCCTAAAGGAACTATATAAGTTTTAAGATATATTTATATTAGATAAGGTAGGGAGCTTACTATTAAGGAAGATAACTAACTATATAATTAACCTTATACCTAGGGCTATACCCTTATATAGACTAATCTACTCTTTTTCCTAGAGTAAACTAAAAAAGCTCTAGGAATATATTAATAATAACCTAAAGAAAGGCTAGATAAGACTCTCTAAGAGCCTTATAGGCATACCTATCTTATTTATACTAAAGAAGGATAGGACACTCTAGCTATATATAGATTACTAAGGACTTAATAAGGTAATATAGAAGAATTACTACACTCTTCCCCTAATTTTAGAGATCCTTAACTAATACTAAGGGGCCTATTTCTTCTTAAAAATTAATATTAAGAATATATACTACTAAATCTATATTAAGGAGAGTAATAAATAGAAAATAGCCTTTTATATATACTATAAACACTATAAATACCTTATAATACCCTTTAGGTTAACTAATACCCTAGCTACCTTCTAAAGCTATATCTATAAAGCGCTTTATAGGCTAGTTAATACTATTTATATAGTATATCTAGATAATATCCTTATCTTCTCTAAAATATAGGAGAAATATACTATATATATTAAGGAGGTTTTAGAGTGTATAAGGTTAGTAAAGTTATATATAAAACCTTCTAAGTATTCCTTTTACTAGGAGTTAGTAAAATTCCTAGGGTTTATCCTATTAGTTAATAGGATATTAATAAATATATATAGAGTTAATATAATCTAGGAATAGAAGGAGCTTATAAGCTTTAAAGATATATAGTCTTTCCTTAGATTTTATAACTTTTACTAATAGTTTATCTATAAATACTCTAGAATAGTAGCACCCCTTTATATATTAATAAAAGGTAGTTAAAATAGTATCTAGACTAGGAGGTTTATATTTAGAGTAAAGGAGTAGCTAGTATTTAGCTAGCTAAAAGATACCTTTTAGTAAGTGCCTTTTCTCTAATATTATAACCTAAGTTAACTAGTATATATTAAGATAGATACCTCTATCTTTATAATAGTAGGAATCCTATCTTAGTAGGATAATAAGGGTTATTAGTATCTAGTAGCCTTTTAGTTAAGGAAGTTTATAGATACTAAATATAACTATAGTATAGCTAATTAAGAGTTACTTACTATAGTAAAGTTATTTAAATACTAGTAATACTATATTAAAGGTATAAAGATACTAGTAAAGGTCCTTTTAGATTACTATAACCTATAGACCTTTATAAGGTAGTAAAAGTTAAATAGAAGGTAGGTATATTAGTATATATTTCTCTACCCTTTTTACTTTATAATTAAATATAGACTAAAGAAGAGTAACCCTATAAATATACTATTAAGAAAGTCTAATTATAAGGATAAACCTATATTAAATAGGGCACTTTTACTAGAGCTTTAGAAAAAGATAGTAGCTACTAGAGTAGTAGAAAAAGAGATACTAATATATTAAAGAAATTATAGTATAGCGCTAGTCTTAGAACCTATAGAGATAAGAGTAGCCTAGGTAAAAGGCTAGTTAGCTACTATAGATTTAGTAAAAGGTTAGCTAGATAAGGATGATTTTAAGGAGAAGGTAGTATATATCTAAGATATTAGTATAGTATAAGAGATTTAGGGGGCTATTAAGTTACTAGATCCTTACTAATCTAGGCTAAATAAACTATTAGTATAACTACTATAGAAGGCATAGAACTAAGAACTAGATTTATAAAGGTAAGGAGGTAAGGTTAACTTCTTAGTAAAAGGGAGGGAAAAAGCTAGTTTATAGTTATATAGTATAAGGGGTCTTTTAATATATAAAGCCTAGGTAGTTATTTTATAGGAGCTTATCTTATAATAGGAGCTCCTATAGCTATACTATAATAATCCACTAGTAAGTTACTTTAGGACTAAGTGTACTCTTAAGCTATTAAAGCACTACTTTTAGTAGCTAGTAATAAGTAAAGCTATTTTAGACTATATATCTAGTTATAGGGTATACTAGTAGGAAGTAGCTAGGAGGTATTACCTATATAGGACCCTTAAATTATTACTAATACTAAGGTAACTATAGGTAGAAATCTTAATAGATTTTATTATAAGGCTACTACCTATATAGCTTAGTAACTAAGAGACTAACGTAATCCTAGTAATTATAGACTAATTTACTAAGTACTCTATTTTTCTCCCTATAGCTACTATAATTAATATAGCTAAATTAGCGGAATTATTTTATAAGGAAATTAAGCTCTAATGTAGAGCACTAGAGGGTATTATATCTAATAAAGGGTTAGTATTTATAAGCTAATTTTAGTTATATATATACTACTTATTATATATAAAGTAAAGGCTTTTAATAGTGTTTTACCCCTAAACTAATAGGTAAATAAAGAGAATAAATTAGATACTAAAGCACTACCTTTACTACTTTATTAAGGAGAACTAATAGATATAGCTAAAGCTACTCCTAATAGCTTAATTTATATATAATAATACTATAAATAGGACTATAGGCCACTCCCTAAACTATACCCTTATAGGCTATTTACCTAAGTTTTACCTAGCTCTTAAGGGTAAGACTAAGGGGGGGGAGGTGCTAAAAGCTTATATATATATCTAGAAATTATATAAAGTTAGGGAGAAGATAGAATATAACTAGGTAAGGGCTACTAAAATATAGGTAAAATACTATAATTAATAGCACTAGTTACTAACCCTAAAAAGAGAGGATTTAGTACTCCTATTAGTAAAGAATATTAGGCTTAAAGAGGTAAAATAGAAGCTAACCCCTAGATTTATTAGGCTATTTTAAATACTTAATATAGTGGGCAAATAAGCGTACTAACTAGCACTACCTAATAAATATAGCTAGCTATATAATATATTCTATATTAGCTTATTAGAGCTATAGAATTACTAGGAAAATACTATAGATAAGGAAATACTAATACTAGACCTTAAAGATAAAGATAATAAGTTTAAAGTTAAAGAAGTTAAGGACTATAGGAAGACACATAAAGGTAATAAATACCTAGTAAAATAGAAGGGCTAGCCTAGCAAATATAACTAATGGGTCCTGTTACGTGCTAGCTCTGCACGATGTAGGGTCAAATCCGTCAGAGGGGCTAACGGATTTAACTAGTTATAAGTTATACTAATTTTACTTGTAAAAGCTACTATTAGGTATAATATATAATATTAGAAGTAAGTTAATTCTTCTAACTAGAGTGCCAAATCTAGCCCTATAAACGTCCCTTATAACTAAGCTTATTTTACTATATAATAAGTGCTAGGCACGCCTTAAAAGACAACTGTCCTAGTTATAACTAATAGAGCTATAGCTAGATTTAACCTCCCTATCCTAAGTAACCTAAAAATATTCCCCTTTATTAAAATTAAATAAAAGAAAAATAGGTTTAGTATGCTTATTACTAAAATTATAATTACCTCTATTATAAAATTACTTAAAATTTATAATAGTTTTCTAGTAATATATATTCTCTAATAGTGTTAATTAAATTATTATATTAAATAATAAATTCCTATTCTTAGAGCTAATTACTCCTTTTACTATATTTTATAGTCCTTCCTTACTAGTTTTACCTATTTTCTTCTCTTACCTATTATATTCTATTCTCTAACTACCCTTTCTAATACTATTCTAATCCTTATCTAAATTCTTTATTTTAATCTAATAACCTAGTAAATTTATCTCCCTTTTTTATTCTTTTCTTTACTACCTTACTAGTTACTAGTAATACTATTTCTATTTATTC
>JFGX01000466.1:0-19102 GCA_000729855.1 Epichloe aotearoae | reverse complement strand
ATTATTATTATTATTATTATTATTATTATTATTATTATTATTATTATTATTATTATTATTATTATTATTATTATTATTATTATTATTATTATTATTATTATTATTATTATTATTATTATTATTATTATTATTATCTTATGCCTATATATAGGCCTTAATATTACTTTCCTAGCCTTTACTATTAGTATTATTAACTTTATTAATAGTATTTCCTTTATAAGAAATAAGGAATACTTAGAACTTCTTATTTAAAGGGAGTATATAGTAGCTTTTACTAGTTTATTAGGCGAAAACAACCACCCGAAAACGATAAATTTGACAATAATGCTAACGATGTTAATATTAACAATGTTAATAATGTCAGCAAAATGAGCCCGATACTGATATCTAGGCCTGCGAGGTTTTCGATCCATCGCGAGGATCCAAGCCGAAAGGGAGGGTAATCTATTCATATTAATTTAATTTTAGCAAGGTTTTCGATCCATCGCTAAGGATCCAAGCTACGAGGCCTCTTTTCAATATCAAGTCATCTTTTCAGTACAATATCAGCCGAAGCAAAAGGGGTTGTGGTGTTAATTTTCTATGAAAGGGAGGGAATCTAGGGTTTTTATCTAGGGGGTCAGAGGCTAGGCCACATAACGTGAATTGCTTAGGGCGCAGCGATTTTTTGCCAGGTGCGTAAGATACCCCACCACGCCCTGATTTTAGGCTAGTGTCCCCGTTACCATACCCTATAGTATATTAATAGTATAAATATATAGCAGCAAATACCCTTAATTAAATAAATAATATACTTATGTAATTTTACATAAATTTCTTAATAGTACTACTATAGGTAGGCCTTAAATTACTTAAAAACATGTTTTCTAGTGTTTTCTTTAAAAGTATACACTTTTAGGCTAGATTTATTAGTTATTCTAGCTATCTAGGTACCTTAATTACCTATCCGGTTATATCTATTAGCTATAATAGTAGTAATAGTATTAAAGGAATAAATTCCTTAATCTTAAGAGAGCCCTATCCTTTAATTATTCCTCTTTACCTATTATTTCTATTAGTATTTAATTATTAGGATAGCAGGGCTCCTTACTACTAGCGGCGTTAATTTCTTACAGCAGTATTAACCTTAGCCTATATGCGGTCTCTTTAAATACTTAGTGTAAGTAGCCTTTACATGCCTTATTAGCTTAATTAAGGCTTAAGTTATTAACTATTATTATTATTCTAGCTTAAAGATTAGTATTAAGTATATTTTCTATTTATTACTACCTTTTACCGCTAAGTTAAGATAGGCATAGAATTACGAATTTAAAGGTATAGGTTATAGAGGTTCTAGAAGTTAAAGTTAGCTATAATTTCTATAATAATAAGTAGGGAATTTAAGCAGAGGTTTACTAAGGGCCTTTATAGCTACTAATAGTAATTAATTTTATGCTTTTATAGTAGCTTAGAGTTAATTTTCTTTATTAAAATATAATAAGCATAAGGGAGACTAAATGACCTAGTAAAATAGCTTATATAAGGTTAAAGAGCTTACTTTCTAGTTTTATAAGCTTAAATAAGCTTATATTACTTAATTAGATGGTTAATATCTTAGTAGGAAATCTATATAGGTAGCTTACTAAGCTATTCCTTGTGATTAATTAAGAATTATTACTTAACTTTGTTATTAGCTATATAGGCATAATAATTACGCCCTTAGGTCTTAAGTATTTAATAAATTCTATTTATAAGCAATAGAAAGTTACTAGTCCCTATAAATAGGTTAAGTTTTAGGGCTCTATAAGAGACCTCTATAAAACTATTTACCTATTTGCTAAAATTTTAATATTCCTTTATAAGATAATAAGCCTACTATTACTTAACCTAAAGATATATCTCTTCTATATAGTAAAGGATTATAAATTACTATAATTTATATATATTAATTATCTAGATCTATATGGATTAAAAATCATTACTTATATCTAAGTAAAGTAGCTTTTTAAATGCTAAAAAAGCTCCTATTAAGCTATTATTAAAGCCTTTAGCTATTAACTTATTATTATTATTATTATTAATCTACTTCTTATAGAAGTTATTCTTAATATTTGCTTAAATATACTATATATAAAGCTACTACTATGTCTTAGGCTAAATAACCTTAAGGGCGTTTTTTAGTGCCTCCTTAAAGTCTATTATAATAACCTTAGGGGCTAGTATTTAGAGCTTATAGTAAATCGCTTCTAATAAGGCTAGTATCTAATAATAACCCTCTTCTTTTGTGGTTTTAGTAAATCTAAATGCGATATTTGTGATTAATTTTTAATCCCTAATAGTAATAATATTTAATAGATAAAGACCCTAGTGGTTTATCTTATAGGTATAGTCTATGCTAATAAATTCTAAAAAAACCTTCTATTTTTTAATATAGAAAGGGTAGGTCTATATAGCGCTTTTAATACGGTTTTTATTATTATAAATATACCTATAAGGCAAGCCTTTCTCTTATAATTCCTTAATTAACTACTAGGAAAATATATAGCTAGCTAATTTATCTTAATAAGCCCTTTAGCGTTAATTATATATATCTTTAGGTATAAAAAAAAGCTCTTCTTCTTTATTATTATAAATTATTATAATAATACTTTAAGGCTAAAGGCTTATATAGTTTAAAAGGTAAAAAATTTACTACTTTTTTTACTCTATAAATTTATAATAAATTATATATCTAGAAGGATTACTTAATTTATTATAATTATAATAGCCTTACTCTTTATAATACTATACCTAATAACTAGAATTATTAGCAGATATTACCTTAAGCTAGTAACTATAGTTAGTTTTTTATAAGTATATTTATTAAATTCTAGTGCCTCTAGAAGCCCTTTAATAGCTACTATAATTATAATTAAGCTAGCTAGAGTAAGGTTATTAAATACTATTTATTAGGGTTTTTAGGGAAATACTACTTTTACTAAAAGCTACACTATTTTGCTTACTAAATGCTTATATAGTAATATAAAGTTTATTAAAGCTACTATAGCCTAGTAAGGGTAGCAAATTTAAGGGTAGGTTTTCTGGATTTTTATCTATTATAATAAAGGTTATAAATTAAAGGGAAAAAATCTATTAAAAAATTCATTAATTCTAGTGTTTAGTAAAGCTACTATATATTTATACTATAAATATACTATAGGGTGTGGCAGTAGGCCTAACTGTAGAAAAAAATAGGGCATAGTGGGGGTACTGCGCCCCTAGTAAAAAATCGCTGCGCCCCAAGCAATTCACCACATAACTAGGGATCCGATGTGGCCGAATTGATCTGATAAGCTGATAGAACCGAGGTCTAAGGGGCTAGAGGTCTTGTGAGAGGTCTTAAGGGGTTATATTCCTAGCCACACACTAGCTTACTACCTTTCTTTTTTCTTTTAATACTTTATATTAGTATAGTTAAATAACTAGTAGCTATTCTTACTATAGATAACACACTATTTAAGGCTTTACTATAGCTTTATTAGCTATATTAGTAATTTATAAACATAGGTTTAAATAGATTTTTCCCTTAATACTAGTAATACTAAGTACTTTTCTAGCTTAATTTCTTAATAGTAATTAACTTATAAAGGTTTTCTATAAGGTTCTTAAAGCTTAGGGAGTATATATACTTTATTACTTAGTATTTAAGTTTACTAGCTACTATATTTAGTATTTACTTATAAAGCTTTATATTTACTATATTAAAGAAATATATCTCTTTATAGATTTTCTTAAGGGTAATTAGTATAATCTTTAGGTACTTAAGCTTACTTTTATTAAGGTTCTTTATAATAATAATACTAAGTATTATATTACTTTACTTATATTAGTAAAACTATTAATTACTTTCTATCTTAAAGTATTAATAAATATTAGTAATTATCTCTTTATATAAAAAGTCTTTACTTAAAAGATAGTTAAAGAAGTATTACTTAGTATTTTTTATTAGTATAATAAGAAATACCTTTTAGAAGTAAGATTAAGAAAGGTTAATTCTATTATACTTATTTTAAAAAAGAGTAATCTTTAGTATAAGAAAGTTATATAGCTTTTTACTATATTAGTTATTATTCTTATATATCTTTATAAGCTTAGAAATTTTCTTTATAATTTACTTATTAAAAAGAGTATATATTATTAGTAAAGTAAGTTCTTAGGGATAAGGGTATTATTTAGGTTAAAGGTCTTTGTAAGGCCCACTTATAACACTAGCGCACTAGTGCACTACCTAATAGGCACACTATGTCCTAGGGCTAGGTCCACGTAACACTAGTAAGCTACTAGCTATAAGCTAGTAACTTATATATATAACACACTTAAACCTAGTAAGCTTTAGTTAATATATAAATACCCTTATACCTCTTACCTAGCTATCTCTTATTCTTATAATTCTAAAGCTTCTCCTACTAGCTACCTAAGAGTAATATAGGGGGGAGAACTATATAATTTACTAGAGTAATACTATATATTAACTAGGACTAGATAAATAAGGGTAATACTATAGGTAAGGGTATACTATACTTAGTAAGGACTTTAACTAAGACTAAACCCTTTATTACTAGAGAAAAAAAGGTAGTAGTTAAAGAGTAAATTACCTAGCTTAAGTAACTTAAGAAACTATAAGAATAGGAATAGGAACTTATTAACCTATTATAACTTAATAGAGAAAAGGAATAGGTAAAAAGGGGCTAAAAGGCTAGTATATCCTTAAGTCTTAGTAGCTAAGAGATTAAAGTCTAGAATATTACTAACCTTTAATACCCTATAAATCTATAGAAGTATAAGATATAGTTAAATAACCTAAACTATACCTTTAGGGGGGTAAAGAAAAAGTACTAATATAATAACTAAAAGATTCTCTTTATACTTAAAAATATATATATAAACTATTAGGTAAGATAGGACTAATATATTAAGGAATAACTAGCTAATAGCTAGGATTACCCTAAAGATAACTAGGATAAGTTCTAAACCTAAACCCTTATATTACTTAAGGATTTTATAAACTATAATATATAGATAGCTATATAGCTAGAGAATATAAAGTAATAAGAGGGTTAGAGTCCTATTAAATTTAGTATCTTCCTAGATTTACTAGAGAAATACCTTAAAAGAGCCCTAGAAAAGACCTAAGCCCTTATATTCTTTATAAAACTACTCCCTAACTTATAGGACTATATTAACCTATATTTATTTATTACTAGAATAACCTAAGAAAAGGTTATATAACTTACCTAGTAATTCTAGGAGGTAATATTAAAAAACAAGTAAAAGCTAAGTAACTTAGGAGATAAGGGCCTATATAAAGCTTCTTAATATCCTAGGCGTGATTCCCTATAAGGCTATAGGCCCTATAAGGATTAGAAGGATAAGGATAAAGAAAAGACCTTAGCTACTTACCTAAATAATAATAAAACCTAGGATAAGAGGTAGTGTTATAACTATAGTAATATAGAATACCTTTTCTATAATTATAATAAGCTAAAGAAAGATTAGTAAGAAGGCTAGGGAAACTTCCTAAGGTAGAAGTAAATATCCTTACCTTTACCTTAAATACCTAGGTACTAGTAAGGTATTAATTTTATATACTAGTTACTATTTATAGGTATAAAGATATTAAAATAGTAGCTAATTTAGATAGTTACGCTAAGATTAATATTATTAGCGCCTAGTTTATATAAGTATATAAGCTTAATAAGGCTAAGGCTATAGTACTTACCCTTAAGGTAGTAAGGGCCCATATAGTCCCTTAATATAGTATTTATAAGGTACCTATTATAATTAGAGACTTAAGGGGTAAAGAGAAAAACCTTAAGCTACTATATATAGCTATTAATAAGGACCTAAGAGTTAAGGAAAGACTTATATTAATTAGAATATATATACTTATAGAAGAATATATATACCTTTATTTATATTTATAGGAATAGTAGTTTAAGAAAAGAAAAGTAGCCTTTTTACTACTAACCCCCTATAAGTTTATAAAGGTAATATGTAATAAGACTATTATATATACTATTATAGGGGTTATAGAAGATAAGTTTATCCCTCTTAAAGGTAAGGAAGAGGTAAAAGCATATAGAACTATTAAGAATATCCTAAAGAAACTATATAAGTTCTAAGATATATTTATATTAGATAGGGTAGGGAGCTTGCTATTAAGGAAGATAACTAACTATATAATTAACCTTATACCTAGGGCTACACCCCTATATAGACTAATTTACCCTCTTTCCTAGAGTAAACTAAAAAAGCTTTAGGAGTATATTAATAATAACCTAAAGAAAGGCTAGATAAGACCCTCTAAGAGCCCTATAGGTATGCCTATCCTATTTATGCTAAAGAAGGATAGGACACTCTAACTATATATAAATTACTAAGGACTTAATAAGGTAACGTAGAAGAATTACTATACTCTCCCCCTAATTTTAGAGATCCTTAACTAATACTAAGGGGCCTATTTCTTCTTAAAAATTAATATTAAGGATATATACTACTAAATCTATATTAAAGAGAGTAATAAATAAAAAATAGCCTTTTATATACACTATAAACACTATAAATACCTTATAATACCCTTTAGGTTAACTAATGCCCTAGTTACCTTCTAAAGCTATATTTATAAAGCACTTTATAGGTTAGTTAATACTATTTATATAGTATATCTAGATAATATCCTTATCTTCTCTAAAATATAGGAGAAACACACTATATATATTAAGAAGGTTTTAGAGTATATAAGGTTAGTAAAGTTATATATAAAACCTTCTAAGTGTTTCTTTTACTAGGAGTTAGTAGAATTCCTAGGGTTTATCCTATTAGTTAATAGGATATTAATAAATATATATAAAGTTAATATAATCTAGGAATAGAAGGAGCTTATAAGCTTTAAAGATATATAGTTTTTTCTTAGATTTTATAACTTTTACTAATAGTTTATCTATAAATACTCTAGAATAGTAGCACCCCTTTATATATTAATAAAAGGTAGTTAAAATAGTATCTAGACTAGGAGGTTTATATTTAGAGTAAAGGAGTAGCTAGTGTTTAGCTAGCTAAAAGATACCTTTTAGTAAGCGCCTCTTCTCTAATATTATAACCTAAGTTAACTAGTATATATTAAGATAGATACCTTAGTCTTTATAATAGTAGGAATCCTATTTTAGTAGGATAATAAGGGTTATTAGTATTTAGTAGCCTTTTAGTTAAGGAAGTTTATAGATACTAAATATAACTATAGTATAGCTAATTAAGAGTTACTTACTATAGTAAAGTTATTTAAATACTAGTAATACTATATTAAAGGCATAAAGATACTAGTAAAGGTCCTTTTAGACTACTATAACCTATAGACTTTTATAAGGTAGTAGAAGTTAAATAAAAGGTAAGTATATTAGTGTATATTTCTCTACCCTTTCTATTTTATAATTAAATATAGACTAGGAAAGAGTAACCTTATAAATACACTATTAAGAAGGTTTAATTATAAGGGTAAACCTATATTAAATAAGGCATTTTTACTAGAGCTTTAGAAGAAAATAGTAGCTACTAGAGTAGTAAAAGAAAAAATACTAATATATTAAAGAAGTTATAGTATAGTGCTAGTCTTAGAACCTATAGAGGTAAGAGTAGCCTAGGTAAAAGGCTAGTTAGCTACTATAAATCTAGTAAAAGGTTAGCTAGATAAGGGTAATTTTAAGGAGAAGGTAGTATATATCTAAGATATTAGTATAGTATAAGAGATCTAGGGGGCTATTAAGTTACTAGATCCTTACTAATCTAGGCTAAATAAACTATTAGCGTAACTACTATAGAAGGCATAGGACTAAGATCTAGATTTATAAAGGTAAGGAGGTAAGGTTAACTCCCTAGTAAAAGGGAGGGGAAAAGCTAGTCTATAGTTATATAGTATAAGGGGTTTCCTAATATATAAAGCCTAGGTAGTTATTCTATAGGAGCCTATCTTATAATAGGAGCTCCTATAGCTATACTATAATAATTTACTAGTAACTTACTTTAGGACTAAGCACACTCTTAAGCTATTAAAGCGCTACTTTTAGTAGCTAGTAATAAGTAAAGCTATTTTAGACTATATATCTAGTTATAGGGTATACTAGTAGGTAGTAGCTAGGAGGCATTACCTATATAGGACCCTTAAATCGCTGCTAATACTAAGGTAACTATAAGTAGAAATCTTAATAGATTTTATTATAGGGCTACTACCTATATAGCTTAGTAACTAAGAGACTAATATAATCCTAGTAATTATAGACTAATTTACTAAGTACTTTATTTTCCTCCTTATAGCTACTATAATTAATATAGCTAAATTAGTGGAATTATTTTATAAGGAAATTAAGCTCTAATTTAGAGCACTAAAGGGTATTATATCTAATAAAGGGTTAGTATTTATAAGCTAATTTTAGTTAGATATATGCTACCTATTATATATAAAGCAAAGGCTTTTAATAGTATTTTACCCCTAAACTAATAGGTAAATAAAGAGAATAAATTAGGTACTAAAGCACTACCTCTACTACTTTATTAAGGAGAACTAATAGATATAGCTAGAGCTACTCCTAATAGCTTAATTTATATATAATAATACTATAAACAGGACTATAGGCTACTCCTTAAACTACACCCTTATAAGCTATTTACCTAAGTTTTACCTAGCTTTTAAGGGTAAGACTAAGGGGGGGGAGGTACTAGAAGCTCACGTGTGTATCTAGAAATTATATAAAGTTAGGGAGAAAATAGAACACAACTAGGTAAGGGCTACTAAAATATAGGTAAAATACTATAATTAATAGCACTAGCTACTAACCCTAAAAAGAGGGGATTTAGTACTCCTATTAGCAAAGAATATTAGGCTTAAAGAGGTAAAATAGAAGCTAATCCCTAGATTTATTAGGCTATTTTAAATACTTAATATAGTAAGTAAATAAGTATACTAACTAGTACTACCTAATAAATATAGCTAGCTATATAATATATTCTATATTAGCCTATTAGAGCTATAAAATTACTAGGAAAACGCTATAGGTAAGGAAATGCTAATACTAGACCTTAAAGATAAAAATAATAAGTTTAAAGTTAAAGAAGTTAAGGACTATAGGAAGATATATAAAGGTAATAAATACCTAGTAAAATAAAAGGGCTAGCCTAGTAAATATAACTAATAGGTCTTAGTAAAAGATATAAAAAGCATCTAATATATAATTTAGGCCTTCTATTAAAGTAAAATAAGTAAGAAGCATAGTAAGATATAAGTAAGTTATAGGTAATAAGGTATAAAGTTACTATAGAAAAGGCCTAGCCTTATTAGCTACTATTATACTTTATTTAAAATAATCTTAGACTACTTACTAAATTATAAAAGAAATTATCCTTATAAGGAAAGGAGGGATAGGGAAAACCCCTCTATAGTAGCCCCTATATATATTAAAACTATACCCCTATAAACAAGATACTTAGCCTTATTCTTATCCCTTATAATTACCTCCTATATTACTAGGAAAAAGCAGTGCTTTACTATGCCCTAGGGCATAAACCCTAGGTTATAGGACTATAAGCATAAAGTTATCTTTACCTTCTAGGTAGTAATAAGATTATAGTAATTTAGCTATAAAAAGATTAGTAAATAGGTAGTAAAATAGAATAAAGTACTTACTATCCCTAGGATAGGACCTAGGAATATTATAACTAGAAGTTACTATTAAGATATAATATATTAGTTATATAAAACTAATATAGCCTACCCTAAAATATAAGTAAAAAGCTAGTAAATATATAAGGAAAAGATAGACTTAGTAAACCTTAGTAGCCTTAGTTAGCCTAAATATAATATAGTAGGCTATATTAGTGTAGTTAAAACCTAGGATTAGGTTTAAATAATACTTAGTAAAGTAAAAGTAAGTTACTTCTAAAAATATATAGTCTTTAGGGTCCTCCTTAACCTTACTACTAAGAGTATCTATTAGTCCCTAGACCTAATCTAGGATAGCTAGAAGATTAAGGAAATTACCCTTTATTATAGGTATTACCTAGGGAAATATTAGTAATAAGGAACTAAAAAACTTAGGAAAAGTAATATACTTACTATATTATATATATTACTATGCTTTATACACTAAAGATAGCGCTTTAAGTGTTTCCCCTTAATAATAGTAAATATCTTATAAGAAAAATAGTAGTTAATCTATAGGAGTTTAGGCTTAGATAGAGGGCTTTTCTTAAAGTCTATATACCCAGTGCGTAAATAGTCTTAGTGTTTATAATAAAGGTATAGTAATTAATAAAGGAAAAGTTATAATAACTAAAGGTATAATAATATTTTAAGAAAAGTTTACTATATTTATAGAAGGAAAAAGCATATAATATAATAGGGAACTAAAGATAAATTTATACTTAAGTGCTACCTATTATTTATTATTATTTTAATATAGCTACTAGTTAGTAAATAGTTATATACTACCTAGTAAAAGCTATTTAGAAGCCTAGCTAAAAGTAGGGGGGTAATTATAAGGCTTACTTATAACACTAGCGCACTAGTGCACTACCTAATAAGCACACTATATCCTAGGGCTAGGTTTACGTAACACTAGTAAGCTACTAGCTATAAGCTAGCGACTCGCACACACAACACACTTAGACCTAGCAAGCTTTAGTCAATATACGAGTGCCCCTATACCTCTTGCCTAGCTATCTCTTGTTCTCACAAAATATTTATTCTATAGGTATAGTAAGGACCTAGTAAGGCTCTAGAAAGTCTATAGCTAACTAGAAGCTAGGTAAGAAAGGGGGCATAAAGCATACTAATTAGGTTATCTAGAGTATACTAGATATATACTATAAGGAAGGGAAGTATATATAGTATAGCTTCTCTAAGTATTTTACCTTAGGGTACTCCTTATACCTTACTATCCCCCTATAAAAGAAATCTTCTATTAATATATATAATATAAAGGATATAGTATTTAGTAACTCTAATAAAAAGTCTATAAAGTAGTTAGGAAAAGAGTAACCCCTTTATTAAGTTATTTAAATAGGGATAAGGGAAGAAGGTATAAGGAGGCTTTATAGTATATAGTTATTACTAAGAGAGACTTTAAGGAGATCTAGAATAATATAGACTCCTTACCTTTTTTAGTTCTTACTCTTATTAATAAGACTACCTTTATAAATACTTAAGTTAATATAGGTTATAACTACTATACTACTATAAGTAAATACCTTATCTAGAAACTTTAATTAGAATACCTCCCTTTACTAACTAAGAGGTTAGTTTATATTATAGTTAGTGTAAAATAAGGGGGAAAAGAGAGCTATAAGAAGTATTTATATATAATATATATTATATAATTCTAGTTAGATTTAGATAGATAGGAAATGCCTATTATAGCATATATAATTCTAGGTTTAATAAGGTAACTTATCTTAGGTATACTATAGATAGAGCGGAATAGGATTAACTTAGATATAGCACACTAGTAAATATAGATAGGTTTAGTAAATAACCTATAGATAAAGGCTATAACTAATAGAGGGGTAGACTAGCCTATAATATCTATCTTAGGTTCTACCTTTAAAAGAATAGTATAATAAGTAAAAAGGTAAAGGGAGTATATTTAGCTATATACTATAAGCCTAAGGGAAATTATATCTATTTTATAAATAAATACTATACCTAAGGCTATAGAATAGGAACTTCTAGCTTTCTTACTAGAGGCACTATAGGACTTTATAGACCTATTTCTTAAAGGTAAGGTAAATATCCTACTACTATATTAGGGAAAGTTAGATTACTATATTTACCTAAAGTAGGATACTAATAGAAATAAGCTAGACCTCCCTTAGGCACTATTATATAATATGCCTTATAAGCACTTACTTAAGATCTAGAAGTAGGTTACTAACTTAATAGATAAGGGTTAGATTTAAGTAAGTTTATTCTTAGTAGTAGCACTAGTATTATTAGTAAAGAAGCCTAGGGGTAGATAGAGATTTTATATAGACTATCACGCCCTTAATAAGATTATAGAATAGGATTATTACCCCCTACCCCTAGTAAAGGAAATACTATAGTTATTATTAGAGGTAAGGTAGTTTACTAAACTAGATATCTAATTAGCCTTTTATTAAATTAGGATTACTAAGGGTAAAAAATACTAAATAGTATTTTAGATAAGGTTTAGGTTATTTAAATAGTTAGTATACCCCTTTAGACTAGCAAGCACACCTATAACCTTCTAGAGGTATATTAATAGTATCTTAAGTAGTATCCTTAGGGATTATATTACTATATACCTTAATAATATACTAGTTTACTTAAGTAGCTTATAAAGAGACTATATATAAAAGGTTTAAGGGGTTTTATTTAGGCTATAGTAAGCTAGTGTTACGATATGGAATGTAATAAATGAGTGTATAAAGGTCTTAGTCCGATTCAACTAGCTAGAGGTCAGAGCTATCGTCTAATATAGGGGTTCTAGGTCACGTGCAGGCCACATCCTCGGCACGGCAGGCCACATCCTAATGTGACAGGCCAATTGTCAATTCTAGCACGTAACAGCTAGCCTTAACCTAGATATTAAGAAGTATATATTTACTATAAAAGAGATTAAGTACCTTAGGTTTATTATCTAAGTAGGGAAAGCTATTTACCTAGATAAGGAGAAGATTATAGTAATTTAGGACTAGGAGGCCCTAACTAGGGTCTAGGGAGTCTATAGGTTCCTAGGATTTACTAACTTTTACTATGATTTTATACTAGATTTCTTAGACCTAGTAGGCCCCCTTATTAACTTAATAAAAAGGGGGGCTTTATTCTAGTAAATAGATAAGTATAATAAGGCTTTTAAGGTATTAAAAGTAGCCTTTATATTATACCTAATCCTAGTATAATAGGATCCTAATAGGGATACCTTAGTAGAGGTAGACTGCTTAGGTATAGCTTTAAAAGGGTGTCTCTCCTAGTTTAATAATAATAGGATCTTATATTTAGTAGCCTACTATTTAGCCTAGTTATAGCTAGCTTAGCAAAACTACACTATATATAATAAGGAATTACTTATAATTATCTCCTACCTTAAGGTATAGTTAGCTAAGCTATAAAGCATTAGTAAGCTATTTATAATATTAACTAACTATAAGAATCTTAAGTACTTTATAGCTCTAAGGGAGATATTAGAATAGTAGGATTAATAGGTAAAGACCCTTACGCTCTTTAACTTTTACTTATATTATAAGCTAGGTATATAGGTAAAATAGCTAGATATATTATTAAGGTATTACTAGGATAATTTATAAATAGAAAAGCCTAAAGAGTTAATAGTATATTTAGTAATAAGGCCTATATAGTATAGTCCTAAGAGGGCATAGGCATATATAAATATTAACCCTATTATAGTATTAGGATAGCTCCTAGTAGGGAAGTCTATATTTACTAATAAATATCTCTAATCCTTATAGGACTAGTTCTTAACTTATAATAATATATATTACTTATAGCTTAATATAGTTAAGAAGGGAGCTTAGAAGTTTCCTAATAATACTTATATAAGAGAATAGATAGTAAACTATTAGATTAGTATAAAAGGCACGCTCTAATTTTAGGGCTATATATAGGTCCCTAAATAGAAGCTATTAACTATAATACTAATCTAATAAGTATATAACTTACCCTTACTAGGCTACCTAGGATAGAATATAATATTTAAAGCGCTTTATAGGGACTTCTATTAGGATAGTATATTATAGGATATAGCCTAATTTATATAGAACTATTACTATTATAGGGGGTAGAAAAGCTAATAACTTAAGTAAGGCTTACTAAAGCTAATCTTACCTTCTAATAGGTACTAGTTATAAATATTAATTAACTTTATAACTAATCTCCTAGCTAAAGACTAGGGTAACCTATAATTCCTAATAGTTATTATAAATAGGCTCTCTAAGTATATATAGCTAGAAGTAATAATATTAATAGTAGCTAAGGCATATATAGAATAGTTTAAGCATTATTAGTAGTAGTTCTATAGGTTCCCTACGTAAATTATTATAGACTATAGTTTAGACTAGCTAAGTAATTTCTAGATAGAGCTTTATAAGAATATTAGTATGTAATAGCTACTATTTATATTACACTATCCCTAGATAGATAGTAGTATAGAAAGGGCTAACTAAGAGATATAAGTAGTACTATAAGTAATACTATCTTTCTTATAGTTTAAATAGCTAGACTATTTACTAGCTTACTAGCTAGCTCTAAATAATAGGGATTTATTAGTAATAGGAGTTAGTGTAAATATAGCCCTATATAGCTTTAATATAGCTATAATATAGGAACCACCCTCTATATACCTCTCTATAACTTTAGTAAAGGGAAGGGCTTAGGCCTTCCTATAATATTTAAGGGATAGGATAGACTTAATATAAGCTATAATAGCCTTTATTTAGTAGTAGTAGTAAGAAGATATAAATAGTAGCTATAGACTAGTAAAATAATTTTAGGTAGGGAACTATATATAGCTAAGTCTTAAAAATATTAAGATAAACTAGCTATATAAGAAGCTAGATTAGGTTATAGCTAAATATAAGGTGCTAGAGGTGCCTACACCTTTAACTATGAAGTTAGATATGCTAAGGGGGCTATATCCTATCTTTTATATTAATTTAGTCTAATAGGCATTAGACAACCCCTTACTAAGCTAGGCACTAGCTAATAAATAACCTCCGCTAGAACTAGTTATAATAGACACTAATAATAATCTCTTAGAGTATTAGGTTAAAGATATTCTTATAGCTAAGAATACCCTAGGTTAGGAATTAAACTAGAATATCTTAGTTAAGTAAAAAGGATATATATAACTCACTTAGAAGCTATTAGAAAACATATAGGATATAGAGGCACTAGACTAGTTTAAATTACAATAGGGTAACATATAGATAAATAATAGCCCTAAAAAGGTATAATTTAATTTAGCTATAAAAAATTAAGGTATATAGTCTTCCTCTAGTGTATATATACTATAGCACTATTCATTTACTATAGAACTAAAAGAAAAAAAAAATATTTGGGATAAGGAGTAGCCTTAATAGTAGTATTTATACTAGTAATAGTTCCTAGTAAGAGAGTAAGTAAGCTTTATAATAGTTTTAGTTAGGGTACTAATATTAGCATTACTTATCTCCTAGGTAAAGATTAATTATATAAGGCTCTTATTTATAGTGCCTATACTATAAAAAAATTTAGTAGTAAGGGGGTTATAGCCTAGATAAATAGGAGTGCTTTAAGCTAGTATAAGCTACTATACTTTAGATATGCCTTAGGTGTAGGTAGTGCCTATAGGGGATAACTCTATTAGCTTTACCTTAGTAGGATTAATTTATACTATAGTTAATATACTATTAAAAAAAGTTTTATAAATAAAAGTTTTTATAAGTATAGTATAATACCCCTTAATAGTAGTGGTTTACTTATAGGCTAAAGTCCTTATAGCTTAGTATATAGCTAAAAGGTTCTTAAGGTGCTTAAAGGTATAATAAAGTTTAGGGTTACTACTATATAAATATATCTCCTAGATATAAGTATAATATATAGTATAGTAAGGGGTATATACCTAGTTTACTCCTAGAGTATAGCTATACTCCCCTTTATATAAAGATTATTAATATAAGGTATATATAGGAAGTTATACTTCTCCTTATTTAAGTATGCTTTATTATTAGAGTCTCCCTCTAAGATATACTTACTAAGGTAAGTTCCCTTACCCTTAGGGGAGGTAGGTAGTAATAAGGGGTAAAAGTTAGGGAAACTACCTAGAGGTAGGCTAAGGGGGGGATTAAATATAAATAAATCTTCTAGAACCTAGCTAGTACTAGATAGGGCTAGGCTAGGGGTAGTATTAGATATAATAGAGGTAGTGTAAATATAGAAAGGAGTCTAGAAGAATAGGATAATAGAAGAAAGAGAATAAAATAGATAATTTAAGGAATATTATAATAATAGAAAGAATAAAGTTATTAGGAATTTAGGGGAGGGGATAGGAATATTTATATTCTTTAAGGAATTAGACTAACTCTAATTAGTAAGTAAATAGTTATAGAAGAAAATATAGGCTAGTTATAAATAGGGGTAGTATATTATATAATTATCTAATAAGAGGCTAGTAATAAGGGATATATCTAAGGTAAGGTTAGAGTTTAGTAGATAAGGGGTAAAAGGTAAGAAAGGAGTAATAGTAAGAAGCTAGATAAGGTATTGGGATAGCTAGTATAGTAGGTAAAAAAGGGATAAGCTAGTGTTTTCTATTATAGAACTAGGTAAGGGGTAGGCCTATATTTATATTAAAGAAGGTTAGAGTAGGCTAGCCCTATAGTAAAAATTTTTATACTTAATAATAAGGAGGGTTAGAGTAAGCTAGCCCTATAGTAAAAATTTTATAGTAAGGCCTATACCCTATATATTACCCTACGCATAAGGACTAGACCCTACCTACACTAATATAGGGGTATATATAGTAGAGGGGCTTACTTATTATTTACTTACTTTTATATAGTAATAAGGGAAGGGAGAGGTAAGTATAGGGGTATATTATAGACTTAAGCTATAAGCTTAGGTTAAGTCTAGGTTAAGACTAGCTCTAGAAAGTATATAGGTTATACGTAGCTAGGTTAGGGCTATACACAAGCCTTACATAGACTGGCATAACCTACTATAAATCCGGGCCTTATATAACCACTAGTTTAGTTTGCTTCTTCTTCTATAAGAATAATATTCTCACTCTGAACGCTTATATGCAGTAGCCATAAGGTCAGTTCATTACAGTAGTTTCTCTTTACTATATAAGGATAACTAGAAAAATAGGAAAAACAGGAAAAATAGGAAAAGGAATATAGGATAAGCGTAATAAATATAATAAGCATAATAAATAGGAAAAACAGGTTAAAATAAGTAATAGGATAAATAGGAAAACAGGGTTAAAAAGTAATAAAATAAATAGAATAAAGGGAATTATAGAATAAATAATAAAAATAAGAAAGAAAGGAAAAATAAAATAGAGGGAAAAATAGATTATAAAGATAGCGTAGACTTAGAAATAAATCTTTACCTTTATGTTATATATATAAAGTATAAAGAAGCTAAGACTATTATAGTAAAAGATACTATAGGAAAGAGAGGTTATAATAAAGTTAGCTAGCTTTAGCTAAGGTTATATTAATATTAGGTTTAAGATAAATACCTTATAATAATAAACTTAGTTATTTAGTTAGTTTTCTTATAATAAATAATAAAACTAAATCTTTAACTATAATATCCTATAAGCCTAATAGTTAAGTAAAGAATTAATTCCTTAAAAGCCTAAAAAGTCTTAAGATTTAGTCTTTTTCTTTAGTATACTTTAAGTTATATTTTCCTACCTAAATAGTCTAGGGACTTAAGGGGTAAGAAGCTATAAGCATAGAAATATCTTTTCTTTATAAGCTTAACTTATCTATAGTTTTTTTAACTACTAATTAGTATTAGTTTTACTAAGGAATAATATACTAGTATAAGGGGGTTAAATTTAATATTAAAGGTAATAATAATTAATAATAACTAAGAAGCTAAGAAAGGGAAGAAGAAGAGAAATTTAGCTAGGTTAAAAGGTAAGTAAAAAGGGGGAAAAATAAGGTAGTAGTAGCATTATAGTGTAAGGGTATTGTAATAGTGTAGGGTTATAGCTAATTACATTACGTGTATTAATTTAAGGGCCTTATATTTGCCCTAACCTTTGGCCACGATTCAACTAAACAAGACCCGAAGGTCCGAAGGATTTAACAATATACTACCCCTAGAATACAAAAATTAAATATAGCTATTTTAGTAATAAAAAAGGAAGACTAAACCCTAAATACTAGCTTTAGTTCTTATATTCCTTATTTTATATTTAACCTATTTTACTATAGCTACTTTTTATTTACTAAAATTAATAATATTCCTATGTTAAGGTAAATTTAATAACTCTTACTTTTATTATTAAATTTAAAGGGGATTTTCAAATATATATTTGCTTTTTTATTATTATACTTAACCTTTTAAGGTCTTACTATAGCCTTAATTACTTATCCTAGGGTAAGCTATTTTACCCTAGTTAAATCTATTTTAGTAATAGCTTTATTTATTTATTTTCTAATATTATTAATAAAGTAAGTTTTAATAAAGTTAGTTTCCTATACTTTATTCTCTAAGACCTCCTTTTTTTTAGTTATATAATACTTATATTCCTAGAGATAAGTTTTATACTATTATATATTAAATTTTTTATTATATACTATAATATATATATACTTTTTTTTCTTCTTAGGTAACTTTTTCTAATACTAAAACTACTATAATAACTAAGGTTTACCTCTTATCTCTAATAGTTTTAAGTCTTATAAATATTATTTATTTTATGAATCCTAAATACTCTTTTATTAGCTTTAACTAAACCCTAGTTATTCTCCTTAAATCTCTTAAGGCTTATTTTACTAAGGCCTTTAGTTTTATCCTTTAGTAAGTTAGTTTTACTAATATAGCTTTTATTAAAAAAATTCTAAAGATCTTTAAGTATTTTAATTATTTTATTAGTAATATTAGTTTCTTAGTAAAAATTATATATTTAATAGCTTATTTTAATTAGCTTATGCTTTATCTTTATTATTTTCTAAAGTATTACTAAATATTTTAGTATTAAAGTAAACCTTAAGCTTTTCTTTACCTTTTTTACCTTTAGAGTAGCTTTTACTATATAAATAATTATATAAGTTATATCTCTTATTATTTATTATAGTAATATAAGCTAATCTTATATTATCCTTAGTTAGAACTAAGTATATCTAGTGTAATCCTAGATAAAGCTTAAGATATAAGCACACTAAAAGCTAATAGTTAGTTTTTTTATTATTTACCCTTATATACTAAAAGATTTTTAATATATATATCATTTACGCTAGCTAGCTCACTATGTGGCTATTACTAGTACTCTAGCTGCTTAGTTAAAAGGGAAAACCCTAAAATAGGAAGAAAAACCCTCCTATATCTATGTTTAGGCTAGCG
>JFGX01000465.1:0-19108 GCA_000729855.1 Epichloe aotearoae | reverse complement strand
ATAGGTATATAAATAGATTATAAAGCTTAATTTTAAGCTATTATTTATTAGATTTAGAAAACCTAGTTCTAGAATAGATACCTTAAAGCTAATACTAAAGATTAGGGTAGTAGTATATAAAAGGGTAATAGAAGAATTTAATATAGAATATAAAGGGAAAAGTATTAAGGGGATTAATTTTAGTAGATTTAGACATACTATATTAGGTTATAAGGCTAAAAGGTAGGATATTTAATATATAATATAGGCCTATATATATAAATTTACGCTTAATAGTGCTATAATAGTATTAGATAGTCTAGAGGTAGATTTAAAGGATATATATTTTATATTATAGTAAAATATAGTTATCTAAATTTTTACTATATTTAAGGAATAAAAAGCTATATTAAGTATAAGATAAGTAGCTATAAGGTAGGCAGGGAAACCTATAAACTATATTATAGTAAATCTAATAGAATGCGGAGTAATAAGATAAGTAAAAAATTAGGTAAAAATAGTAGCTATAGCCTTTTATAATAGTATAATAGTTAAGCGTAGTTATTAGATAGCTATATATAATAGTATAGTATCCCTACTACTAAGAGCTAATCTATTAGCCCTCTAATTTATAGATAAATATAGTATAGTAAATAGTATAATTATAGGGGGACTAGCTAGTATTAGGCAAGCTAATTTACTTTGTATTAATATAGAGAGAGCACTAGTGTAAAAATTAGTTAAATTTTAATAGAATAAAGAATAAAATAAATAATATAAATAAAGTAAAATTAATAAC
Source organism: Epichloe aotearoae (assembly GCA_000729855.1). Taxonomy (NCBI): domain Eukaryota; kingdom Fungi; phylum Ascomycota; class Sordariomycetes; order Hypocreales; family Clavicipitaceae; genus Epichloe; species Epichloe aotearoae. The sequence goes on along the minus strand of JFGX01000465.1, from coordinate 18,330 downwards.
CTAGTAGACTAAATTAACTAAGTAGAAAAATAAGCTAATAGAATTAAGATAGAACTCTTAGAGGTAGAAAGAGTAGTAAAAGAAGTATATAAAAGTGCCTAAGAAATAGAAGAGAAGATAGCTAACCTAATAGAATTAATAAAAGAGGAAGTAGAATCTATAAAAAAGAAGTTTATATAGGTAGTGTAGATATTAAAGGATTAGAAGGAGAGGATTCTGTAGATTAATTTAGGTAGAATATTAGTGGATTTTAATAAATAACTTAATACTTTAAAATAAGATATAATTAATAAAAAGAAGTATAAGAAGAAGATAGTAGAATTAGTATCTATAATAGTAAAAATATAAGAAATAATTAATATTTAGATAGTAACTATTAATAAGCTATTACTAGAGTAAAAGGGGATTAAAGAGAATATAAAGAGGGTAAAATTAACTCTAATAAAGGTAATTCTAGTGTCTCTAAACCTAGGAGAAACTAGTATATAGTAAGGTAAATTAGGCTAGTAAACACTAAGGTTAGGTAGTATATAACTATAGATAGAAATAGTTATACTAGAAATAGTAAATAAAAGGACTAACCTAACTAATAAGTAATAATAAACTAAGACCCCTATACTAGAAATACTAAGTAAGAGGCTAAAGTTAACTAAAAGGCTAGGATTAAGCTAAGAGGGACTTAAGTGGTTTTATAATAGCTAATACTAAAAATACTAATACTATAGTAATTAACTAGGATATTACTAATAATATTAGGAAAATAGATAGAGATAGTAATAGAATAGATAGAAATAGTATTACTAGTAACTAGTAAGGTAGTAAAGAAAAGAATAGAAAAGGGAGATAAATTTACTAGGTTATTAGATTAAAATAAAGAATTTAGATAAGGATTAGAATAGTATTAGAAAGGGTAGTTAGAGAATAGAATATAATAAGTAAGGGAAGGAAATAGGTAAAACTAGTAAGGAAGGACTATAAAATATAGTAAAAGGAGTAATTAGCTCTAAGAATAGGAATTTATTATTTAATATAATAATTTAATTAACACTATTAGAGGATATATATAGCTAGAAAACTATTATAAATTTTAAGTAATTTTATAATAGAGGTAATTATAATTTTAGTAATAGGTATACTAAACCTGTTTTTCTTTTATTTAATTTTAATAAAGGGGAATATTTTTAGGTTACTTAGGATAGGGAGGTTAAATCTAGCCATAGCTCTGTTAGTTATAACTAGGATAGTTATCTTTTAAGGCATGCCTAGTACTTATTATATAGTAGAATAAGCTTAGTTATAAGGGATGTTTATAGGGCTAGATTTAGCACTTTAGTTAGAAGAATTAACTTACTTCTAATATTATATATTATACCTAATAGTAGCTTTTATAAGTAAAATTAGTATAACTTATAACTAGTTAAATCCGTTAGCCCCTCTGACGGATTTAACCCTATATCGTGCAGAGCCAGCACGTAACAGCGCATACCGCGTAATGCCTCGCAACGCAACGCAACGCAACGCAACGCAACGCAATAGAATAAGGCTCTTTTTTTATTATATTATTCCCTAAGATATAGCTATTTTATATTACTATAGAAGATATAATTAATAGTGTTAATACCTATAGTAAGGATTTGTATAGTGGTAAAATCTATCGTTAGGAGTGGCGGCTATCCTTCTAAATTAGGACTATATAGGTTGTCCTTTTGATGAGGACTAACGCGGTATTCGCATTTCGTGCCCCTTTTTTTTAAAAGACACAGCGGGACTAGAGGAGGTCTTGACATGAAACAGTCTGAATGAACAGAGTGAAACAGATGAGACATGGTGAATCTGGGGCAAAGTCGTATTTTCTCGCCGCGGACAAGGCAAGGATGGACGCTATTAGCTCCCGCGACATCCGAGCCCTGCTACTGATGCGCCCCATAAAATAGAGTTCCGGCTACTGGAAGTGGCGCACGGAGGACAGACTACCGTGGAATACTTTCCTCTCGTCAGTCACACCCAGGTATGCCTGTGTACGGGTCTTGGCGTGAGAGAAGGGGATACATTAAATATATTTCTCTACTTCAATATAAGAGGGGAACAGAGGAGAAAAGAGACAAGAGGGATCGAATTGCACCATGTGAGTGGGTGGTCACGTGATTTCCGTTACGTTGGTCAGGGTCAAGCCGCGCGATCGCCGGCAATCAAAGTCCTGGTTACATGATCGCGGCCACCCGGCCCAATTAATGTTGTCACTGTTCCGATACCTTTGATATGTATCGAATACTACGGACTAGTACCGTAATTAATTAGCTCGTTGCCCCCCCCCCCCCTGCCAGGCCCTGCCAGGCACATTCGTTGTCGGTTCTGCACGCGCGGGACCACGCGACCACGCGACGGGCCTGCCATTTTGCTCGCAACGACAATGCAACTTGTGCAGGATATTCGTTGCAGACAGACGGTTGCATTGCATATGTATTCTCGCAGTACGAGAAACTGTTATGCGCGCAGTACACAAGCAAGTAACCATATGCGTAGTAGCGACTAGGTCTAGAACAGAAGATCTACCTTCCGTGGGTATTTCTGATTGGCGAGGTTACTTATGTACTTCTATGGTGTGTTCGACAGATAGCACGGTACGGAGCACTTGGCGTGTTCTATTGTAGCAGGCCCTGATGAACAAAGGTCTTGTGTAACAAGGTTCTTGACGTGAAGCAAGCTTGTGTTGCGATTATCTAGCGGCATAAACTTCGGTATGTATTCCTATTCCTCCGTGTAAGATGGGTAATGGGGGGAACTCTTCCATTTAAGGCCTAGTCAACGCTGCGCATTTGATCATTCCTACTACTCACTGCGTGTTAATTGACTCTCATCGCACAGCCAATGAGTGGACGACTTGTGGTGGCCTGATGTTGTCGTCGGGCCTTTTCAGCTCCTCGTTACTTCTCGCTTGAGCCTGAATGGGCGGGTTTTGTTTGGCAACAATGAATGGGCCAATGTTTATCATCATGTTTCGTCGGTGGGTATTCGTCAGGGGGGCAAGTACAAAAGCCGAGTTGTCGCCCCTGTCTGTGGGACACGAGCAGGGCGTTTGGCTAATCTCTTGTCTCTCCCCGGCCGTATCTGCTTTTCAATCTATTACCTCGAGGCAATCACCAGCAGCAAGCGATGGGTACGTGTGATGAATAAACTTTCGGATAGTTCCCGACCGCAGACAATGAATGTAGTCCGACTCTGCTCCGCTTCAATACTAACGTATACGCACTCCTCCGACATTAGCGGAACGCGTAAAAACAAGGCCTGGGCTCACGGCCGATGAGAAACAGGGCGTCGGCGGCGACATCATTGACGTGCGGGACGGCCACGGCAACGGCAACGAGATTGCCATTCTCAATCAAGATTACGAGGGCAAACCCACAGACGAAGAGTTTGCCACTTTGCGTCGTGTTCCTGGTCGGATTCCTATCGTGGCCTACTTGCTCTGTGCTGTCGAATTTTGTGAGAGAGCTTCCTTCCTTGGTGAGTTCATCTGCGGACTGACGCGTTGTGGCTGCAATCAAGCTCTTGGTAATTTTTTGAGAGAAAGTCCGTCTGGCTAACATGACTCGACCTGGTCAGGATGCGCTCAAATCTGGACAAACTACGTCAATCGACCACTGCCCAAAGGCGGCAACGGCTATGGCGCCGTCGCACCGGGAAGCATAAGCGGTATTCAGGGTGCCTTGGGCATGGGCGAGCAAATCGCTGTACGTACCAGCATGGACCATGAACGTTGCACTTGGGTTTATTCGTATTAACGCTTCAATGGATGTAGAATGCCACGACCCAGTCTTTCAGTCTGATAGCATTCTGTCTTCCCTTGGCCGCTGGCTATCTTGCCGACAGCAAGTTTGGCCGATATCCCATGATTTTCTGGGGTGTCGTTATTTGCGGTATCGGGCATATTCTTATCGTCGCCGGGGGTGCCAAAGAACTCATTGACAATGGCACCGCGAAAATCCCTTTTTTCCTCGGCGTCTATGTCCTTGCTGTCGGAGCTGGTATGTTTTGTCCTAACAAAGTCAGTTCTGGTTTCATTGGCTCACTCACGACTTCCTGCAGCCATGTTCAAACCCAACGTTACACCTCTTCTGCTCGACCAGATGAGATCTCACGTACCCAAGATCAAGATGCTCAGGTCGGGCGAGCGAGTAATTGAGGACCCGGAACACGGCACCGAACGAGTCATGTTGTGGTTCTACATTCTCACCAACATTGGTGGCTTCATGTCCACAGCGACATCATACTCGGCAAAATATGTTGGCTGGTGGCTGGCATTCTTGCTTCCCCTCCTTCTCTATCTCCCATTGCCTCTGCTCCTTGTATGGCTAAAGCCTCGTCTCATCTTGCGCGAGCCGGGTGGCTCCGACTTGCCCAATGTCTTCCGAGCCGTTGGTCATTGTCTTGCCGATGGCGGCATTCTCAGAATCGGCCGCAAGGGCTGGTGGGACAACGCAAAGCCTTCGGTCAGAGCCAGGAGGGGATTGTCCCCCGAGACTCACTACAGCGATGACTTCGTCGTAGATGTGCAGCGGACCATGCAGGCAACTGGCATGTTTTGCTTTTTCCCAGTCCAGTATTGGAACGATAACGGGTACGACGACTCCGTGGGCCCCTCGTGGTATCTGAATGATTAATTGTGCTCACTGCTGACACACGGCTGTGCAGCATCGGAAGCTCAACAAACTTCTTGAGTACCATGCTTACCAGTGACGGCGTGCCCAATGATGTCGTTGGCAACTTCAACTGTCTCAGCATCATCTTTTTGGGGCCAGTCCTCAACGTAAGCTTTCCTTGATGAGCACATGTTTTCTGTTTGTAGGGAAGACTTGGGCTGACCGGGACATTCCCAAGTATGTGCTATACCCCATGCTGCGCAAGGCCAAGATCCCCTACGGCCCCGTCGCCCGTGTCACAACTGGTTTTCTCATCAGCACTCTTGCTGGCATCGGGTATACCGTTCTGTGCTACAAAGCGTACCAGACGTCGCCCTGCGGTTGGTATGGTTCTACGGATCCCCGCTGTGTAGAGAATGAACTGTTTTCCCCCATCTCGCTATGGTGGGAGGCTGTCCCGTTCGCGCTGGGTGGATTTTCCGAACTTTTCATCAATGTTCCAGGTATGCGTGAAACGACATCTCTCCCCTCTTGCCCCTCTCCCTCTGAGAAAGAAAGAAACCGGGAACTGACACGCGACCGTTTCGCAGCCTATGGCATTGCGTACTCGCGAGCTCCGGTCAACATGAGAGGTCTGGTCTCAGCCATCAATCTGTTCAGCACTGGGTTCGCTTACATTGTGAACCTGGCCACGTCTGCCGTGATTGTTGACCCGTACTTGGTGTGGGACTTTGGCGGCCCGGCCATTGTTGGCGGCGTTGTCACGGTGTTTTTTGTAAGTCCACGGACAATGGATATTCAGCAGTCTCTACAGGGTCACGTTCTGACATGAGCTGCAGTGGTTCACCTTCAAGCATATTGATGAGGAGAAATATGTCTTGTCCACGACGCAGACTAGTGAGGTTGCGGGCGTTGTGGTTGTGGAGGATACCGAGGCAGCTCCTCAGCACAGGATTTAAAGCTGCTTTGAGCGCACATTCTGTTCGGGTAACAAATGACAGGCAGGACCAAAATACATTACCCGTTTCATGAACCGAGCGTAACAAAAAAGTTGCGAATTTGGGCACTGTTCATGCCATCCATTGACTGCGTGAGTCTCAGCTGAAACCGTGTGGGATGTCGCTCGACGCCGTGCTCCCAGTTGTCGTTCATAAACTTCAATTCCTCCTTCTTGCTGACATGTGCCAGGAGCCCCTAGTTGCACTCTTGACGAGCTCTAAAAATTCTTGTCCAAGAAAATCCCACCGCAAAGGCCCCCTGTAGGCTGTAGGTGAGTTGGCGAATGCTGTTGCTCGGCCACGTAGGGAAGTAGAAAGATGAACCTAGACCGTGCACGTCTGGCCTAGGATCCTAGTCCCTTTTTTTCTTGTTTATCTTTCTTCGGGTTTCTGTCGTTATTCACATCTCTGGGGTGAAGACTTCATGCCCATTCAACTCCTGAAAATCCACAATCTTTTGGAAGTCGCGACATTTGTGATGCACGTTGAAGTCCACCCGATCTCCCGTCGGACGGCTTTCATCCTTCAGAAAGAGCACCGGAGTGATGTCTGAATAGCACATTAGGCTAAGCCGTAGGGTTTCTATACAATGATCAACGTGCATTCGACTCATCATCTCGTCTTCCCGTATCGAGGGATAGAGTCTGCCCCAGGATTTATCGAACAACCTCAGCGGCCAGGTGTATTTGCGCAGCTCATCCTTTTTCAGGGGGTGTCAATTACGTGGACAGGGACAGGTAGTGCATGTGGAAACAAGGGAATGAGGAGAAGGCTCACGAGGCAATGCAGTTGGTGGAAGACCTCCAAAGTAGCACCATATGATGGATTGGCAGGATCGCTGCCAATGACCTCGACATGTTTGCCTGCGTTGGTTTGATTCAATGCCTCTATACCGGCCGTATCGACGGCGACGAGATGTTCTAGAAGATGATCAAATAAATAAAAGCCATCAACACTTGCCAAGCTTGAAACGACGGTTGCGTTATTTACTTACGCCTCCAGAGGCCCTCCCATGCCTTTTCACGTTGCAGAGTGGGCGGACCACGATATATCGACGAGTGATTGAAGAAGTTGACAAAGTTGCCTTCCCAGAATTCCACAACATGCCAAAGAGGAGCTAACAAGGAGTGCAAAAGCTGAGTCAGTAGGAGTGGTCGACGTCGCATGGTGGATGGGGACGGCCGTGAATGCTCACAGTATGGGGATAACTTCTTGGCACACTCGCGATGCAACGGTGACGAACTGTTGCTGATGGCGACTGATGATGTGAGTATCAGCAGTAGGATTAGGATCAAGTTGCCGTAATGAGCCAGCCTGGTTCTCTTGCGCAACCGCGCCAGATCGCCACGGCATCGCGTGTTGGCGCACCTGTCGCTCTCGTCCCCGCAACTTGGCGAATGTTCATTCGACTTGTCCAGGTCTGCGGGCTCGAGTCGCTCGTAGCGAATTTTCGGCGACGGCATCCCGAGCCAGAGGGTGGAATGCCAAGCTGCTGAACTGCTGTCTGTTGGCATCGGAAGAAGTTGCTCGTCACTTGATGAACGAACGTCGAGGTTGGGTCGCATTTGGTGGGGTTTAATTGACATGCAGAGTCCATCCATGAACGCCCTATTAGTAATTGCAGATTACCGAGCATATATAGAGTCAAAAGTCCCCCTCTCTTCCTGGTCTTCTTGCGACATTATCTTCCTCGCCCCTTTTCTGCTCACTCTACGAATACAGGCAGACTACAGTACCTACCCTCGCCGAACATGTGGTTTTCACCAAGTGTGGTCTCGGCAGCGACAATCTTGTTGGGCGCGTCCCTAATCTGTGCTGTTCCTGGTATTATGATGTCGATTGATTCGTTTGTTACCTGGCGCCGGCTAACGTCTCTGCCCCATTTCAGTCCCCAACGCCGCATCCCAGGACCGCCATCTCGCCGTTCCTCAGGAGTATTCGCTTTTCAACCGCATTCAAGGGACACATGCTGTCACGCCCGGGCCGTACGACAAAGAGGTGACTTTTGCCGAACGCCTTGCCGTTCTCGGAGAGTAGGCAGCGTGCATGTACATACAGTCAATTGAAAGCATCTCTCCCGTACAATACTCCCTCTCCATGTATTTGTGTATTTGTGTATTTGTTCGTATTTGTTCCCGCTTGCAAAATGTAGCTTGTTGTTGGGCGGCAAGACGGGTGGGTGGGTGACCGACCAGTGATCAGAGAGCTCTTTCCTCTTTCCCCCCGCAGCCCCCAAAAAGCCCCGCAGCCCCACTATCAGCCCAGAGGCTCCAACCGCCCGCGATTATGCAATGCAACCTCAACCTCAACCAACGCTGGAACTTTTGGATTTGCGACTTGGCTTGATGGGAGACAATGATGGGAGAGAAAACATGTGTCCCATGATGACCGGCCCACGGATTACTCGCCTGCCTACTCTGGACGGCCAACTAACCAACATCCCGTGTTAGGCGGAGCATTGGCCTCGAAACTCCTAACAGCAGATGACGAGATGGGGGCACACTTTCTCCTCCTCCCTTCCTCGCTCTATTGTTTTCACTTCTGCTGCATATTCTTCAATTTTGATATTTACATGAGCTTCAGGTGCCAGCGTCTGTATTAGTAACTCATCTGCCAAAGACACAAAAAAAAGGGAAAAAAACCCACTTTCCTCTTGCGAGCACCACTGTCAGCGGTTGCGTCCGGCGCCATGAGTGACGACTCCTTCGGGCCTCAATTACGGCCACAATTCGACTTCACCTTGTTGTTTGAGCACACCATCTTGACAATTCTTCCCACTAGTCTCTTGATCGTCGCTTCCATAGCTTACTTGTTCCACTACTTCAAATCACCCGTGTATATTTCCGGAAGCATCTTGTTATGGACGAAGCTTGTAAGTTGTTTTTGTTTTCATGCCAGCAAGCATGATTGCTCGTGTCCGAGTTTACTTGGCCATGTTCAATCTAATCACGACCTTAGGCAGTATCGGGTGTGCTCCTAGGCATCGAAAGTGCTAGCCTGGTTCTCTGGGCTGTTTTGCCAGCTCTCCGCACCGACGCATCTCTCGGGGCGGCATCTCTTGCATGTTTTGGCAGCATTCTCATTGTCATTGTGATCAATCTCGAACACCGACATTCGCTTCAGTCATCTGCATTCATCAGTCTCTTTCTTGGTCTAACGCTGCTGCTGGACATTGCCAAGGCTAGATCCGAGCTCTCCCGGCCCGACATAGTCATTATTGGAGCGTTATCGGCTGCTACAGCGGCTGTCAAGTTGATACTCTTGCTGCTGGAAGAGATGTCTAAACGCAGGTATATAATGGATCCTGTATTACGGAGCTCAGCCAGCCGTGAGAACACCAGTGGATTCTGGAACCGATCATTGTTTATCTGGCTAAACTCGACGCTATTGTTTGGGTTTCGAAATATCCTCACTGTTGAGAATTTACACAATTTAGGCGGCGAGTTCTCTGCAGAGACTCTTACAGCGAAATTTGAGCCTATCTGGTCAGAGTGTAAGATACACACCCTTGGCCTCTCCCTGACGTCTTCCTGTCCCCCGTCTCTTCCTCCAACCAGACCTGGGCGGGGTGTCCTTCTTCTTCTCTTGGTTGCATGCTAAAGTCAGCAGATAAAAATTCATCGCATGCTTTGATCAAGGCGTGTTTCATCACGCTTACCGGTCCGTTCTTCTCCGTCGTGATTCCTCGATTGGTCTTCACGGGATTCACGTTTAGTCAACCATTTCTATTAAAGAGTATTATAAGCTTTATAGGCGAAGATGATCCGTCCCAGAGCTTTAGGAACAGTCTTATCGGAGCTACTGTGATAATTTACATTGGTCAAGCGGTAATTTTTCTCCCAGTCTCTTGAACATGAGAAGTGCTAACCCAGATTAGATCTCCAGAGCAAGCTACAATCATTTGAACTACCGTCTCACCACTCGCCTCCGCGGAGTTCTCATCTCTGAAATATTTAAGAAAACCCTTGCAATAGAGCATGTCAATGCTAAGGATTTTGCGGCGGCGACGTTGATGAGTACGGATATTGATGGAATTTCCGAAGGCATACCCAGATTTCACGAACTTTGGGCGTCCATCCTCGAGCTTGGTTTAGGCCTCTACTTCCTCTCGACGACAGTCGGCGCCGCAGCCTTTCTTGTAATATTTCCCGCCATCTGTAAGCCACTGCCCGCGTACATGTCTAATGTTAACTCATAGCCCAGGACTAATCAAATACATTAGTGTCGACAGTGGCCGGTCTTCTTCTCGGCAACCGCATGGGTCCTGCACGTGCTGCTTGGAACAAGGAGATTCAGAACCGTGTATCAATCACCGCAGGCGTACTGTGCCAGCTAAAGAGCATCAAAATGGTTGGGCTGCATTCTACTGTGGCTGATCTGGTTCAGAGACTTCGAGAAAGTGAGATGAGACTTTCTTTGAGATTCCGCTCACTTTATGTCGTGTTAAGAGCTACAGGTTTGTCAGCAGCAGTACTGCCCGTGTCATTACACACGCATGCAGTGCTAATGCCAAGAAAGTCATGCTATGCTACCAAATCACGCCAGTTGTCGTTATAACTGCAGCTCTTTTTTGGACAAGACTATCAGGCGGTCTGAGATCCGTTCAAACCTTCACCACTTTGGCATTTCTGGTCCTTACTGCGCTGCCGTTGGTAAAGATCATGCTATCATATACGACAATCACAACCACTCTGGCTTGCTTTCAACGCATTCAGTCATACCTGCTTCTACCCGAGCTAGAGGACAGACGCGAAACCATAAGCGATCTGGTACTACGAGCTAGGGGCGACAATGAAGGAGGTACGCTTGAGAAACGCGCTGTGGTACCAGCCAATAGACCATGCATCGAATTCAAGTTGCCTCAACCCCCCGTTGTATTTCTTGATGCATCAATTGCCCCCGCCTCTGGAAAAGAGCCCATACTGAAGCAAGTGAACTTTTCCATCACTCGGTCCGAACTTGCCGTGGTTCTTGGTCATACTGGCTCAGGAAAATCGACATTATTGCGGGCAATATTGGGGGAAGCAACCGTCACCAGTGGGCTTGTGTATGCTGAGCAGCGTCACATTGCATATTGCGACCAAAGTCCGTGGCTTCGAGATGTGAGTATCCGAGAGAACATCCTTGGAGAGAGTAATGCCATGGAGAACAAAAACGACAGAGAATGGTATGAAGTGGTCCTCGAAGCGTGCCTTCTTACTGAGGATATCCGCCAATTACCCCACGGCGACCAAACCAAAGCTGGGACTGGGGGTGCCAACCTGAGTGGCGGGCAGAGGCAGAGAGTTGTAAATGAACGACGGACCTCCCATCTTCTGGTCCCCTTTTTTTTCCCTTCTGCCCCTTCATTCCACGTTGACATCATGCTTTCCTTACCACCAAAGGCACTTGCGAGAGCCGTGTACTCCCAGGCCTCGATTTTCGTTTTAGACAATGTCTTTAGTGCTCTAGACAAGACCACATCGAATGCTATATTCCATCGCCTATTGGGCTCCGAGGGTTTGCTGAAAAGGACCACCAAAACAGTTGTAATGACCACAAACAGAGGTATGATATCACGGCTGAGCACCAGTCTCGTACCGTCGACGATCCTAACAAAAGCGCGGTCATAGTTGAATATATTAGCGCAGCTGATCACCTCTTGATAATTGATGACTTTGCATCCGTCAAGTCCATTCCAAACTCACGTCACATCGATTTCCATGACTTGGTCTCGAAGCAACCGAATGAGACGACGAGCGGAGCTTATGAAGATGAAGGACTGGCTGAAGATGTCAAACATCGCTCAAAAATCAGCGGAACGGGCTTCGGGAATGACGCCTTGGTGCGCCAGCAGGGAGATGTGGGCCTCTACTTGTTCTATCTGAAGTCAGTAAGCAAATGGCTGTGGTTGCTGTTTATGGTCGCAGTTATCCTCGTTACCGTGTGTCAAAGATTACCCGGTGAGTACACTGGAAAGAGGAAGTGCGCTCTACCTTTGCGTAGCAGTCTGACCAACTGCGTGCGTAGAAATATTTATTCGAATCTGGCTGGATGTTGCCCCAGACAATAGACTATATGTCATGGGGTACATCCTACTCAGCACATCCTGCTTCGTATTTACTTTGATTACACTGGGGTAAGCTCATTTAGTGCTGCGTGTTTGATCTATGACCCAGTGAACCTATCTAACCAATTGTTAGCATGTTCTACCTGAAGATGGTCCCGGAGTCTTCTGAAAATTTGCACCGCAAACTATTGGACAATGTCATGGGGTGAGAAGCATGATGAGACTTTGTGTTGTGAGATTGACATTTTTGACGTTGAATAGGTCGACCCTGCCCTTTCTTTCTTCGAGAAGCACTGGATCTCTTCTCAATTTGTAAGCACTTGGACTCTCTGGGTGATTTAACGAGATGGCGAGGCATGAAGCTAATCCCGGAAATGATGTAGATTCAGTCAAGATATGAGTCTTTTGAGTCAGGAGCTTCCCATGCAATTTTTTTTGTTTCTTTGGGGTTTGTTCTGTAATGAATGAACGAAGACTGTCTATTTGCCTAACTCTACTTTAGCGGTTATTCTACTTCTTACGGACATGGGTATCGTCGCATCCGGCGCGACTTACGTCGCCACCACCATCCCATTCTTGATTATAGCTCTATGTTATTCAGCATTTCTACCTCCGGACGTCGCGACAGATTCGGCACCTTGACTTGGAGGCCAAATCACCACTCTATACACAATTTACCGAGATATCCTCTGGCTTGCCACATATCCGGTGTTTTGGCTGGCGCGCGAAATATCAATCCCAGAGTCTTGGCCTGCTGGACTATTCCCAAAAGCCCTTCTACTACATGTTTTGTATACAGCGGTGGCTTGGGCTCGTGACGGACTTGTGCGTCCTGGGGGTGGCCACTATTCTAGTCTCCATCGCACTATGCGTCAGAGGCACCACGTCACAAAACGCCATCGGTCTTGCTCTGCTAAACGTCATGCAATTCGGAGACTCGACGAGAAACGTCATTGACTACTGGGTCAGCCTGGAGACATCTCTTGGTGCCATTGCACGTTTGCGGGCATTCATCCAAGAGACGCCTACAGAACGCGACAGCAGCACAGGTCTGCCACCAGGATGCCTCACCCAGGGCGCCATTGAATTGATAGGCGTGACCTCTACGTACAAGTAAGCATTCCTCACATGGGCAGACGCTGATGCCGGCATGATACTAACACGAGTTTTTTCTTCTTCTGTGCGCAAAGTTCTTCATCTACTGTGCCCAAGGCTGCTCTAGAAAATATATCACTGGATATAAAACCGGGTCAAAAAGTCGCGATAACCGGAAGAACTGGCAGGTACGTTGTCACAATGAGTCAGTCCCAGAATTAATGCAAAAGAAGAGAAAACGGAGGCTGATGTTGCAGTCAAGTGGCAAGAGCTCCTTGATCTTGACTCTTCTGAATTTCTTGGACTACACGGGAGTCATCAAATTCGACGGGGTGGACATATCCAGCATTCCGCGACAAGACCTGCGATCATTCATCACCACCATTTCCCAGGACGTCGTAGAGCTTCCTGGGACCATTGGTGATAATCTCCTGCCGTGGACTACTAAGAAGAAGGCAGATGATGACAGCTGCCATATGGGAATGCTTTTCGAAGTTTTAGGACGAGTTGGACTGCTAGAGTACATAGATTCCCACGGCGGCCTCGATACCCCTCTGGCAGAGATTGGATTCTCCCACGGCCAGAAGCAACTACTCGCGATTGCACGGGCAATGATGCACAGGCTGGTATACAACAGCAGGATCTTGCTGGTCGATGAGGCCACGAGCAACATGGATGGAAGGACGGCTGATGTCATGCATGGTGTTTTGAAGGACACTTTCAGCGATTGCACTGTTCTTTCGATTTCGCATCGGCCGGAGAATGTGGAAGACATGGATCTTGTCGTGACGATAGATGATGGCAGGATCGTCTCTGTGGTCCAAAAGAGATAGTGGTACTTGTCATACGAGTTCAAGTGGCCCTCCAGGATGTGTACATGGCCTCTCTAGCGCGCTGTACCAGGGCATACACGGCACGCGAGGAGGAGGAATTGTTGGAGCTGGAAATCACGATGCATTTTACCCGACAAGTGCTTCATTAGAATATGTCTCTCCATGAGCTTTAGACCATCTATGTATGCCATTCAGAGCCCCGTCTTCATCGCTGCCTTCAAAAGCTCTTCAATCTCGTCCATGTTTCTCAGCTGCTCCTTGGTCAACGAGCTCCTGAAATTCGTCATCTTCTTTGCAATATCGTCCGGAGCGACCTTGTCAGGCTTTGCAGTCTTTTGCGGAGGCCCTGCCGACTTGGGGGAATTCGTCAACGGTATCGAGGTGGCGGTAGGATTCACCCCGCTTGCGTTATTGTCAGGTATATTGGCTGCAGCGACCACCATGGTCATGGCGACTAGAGATTTGAAAAAGTCTCGGCTTAGTACATGGAGAGGCAACGGAGAGAGGATTTGGAGCAGGGGACCTCACGAGCGACGGCAGTTGTGGAAACCCGAACCATTGTTGAGGAATTTTGCAGAAAAGTTGTTGGTGAGTGAAATGATCAGATGCGCTTCTCAACAAGGTTTCGTCGACTTGATGGATTGTTGCGTGACTACTTGGCTCTTGGGGTGGTTCTGCATTTATATTTAAATAGCGACGAGCTCCTCGAGAGAATCTCGCTACTCATGATGGGAGGCGCGCATAATTTTGTTCATTTAGAATCAGTGGCCGGTCGGCTTCGCCTCTACTAGTGCAACACTCGTGCGGCTTCGTCTGGACTCGGGGTACGCAAGTCGAAACTTGAGAAAAAAAAACTCTTGCCCGATGTTTCGGATGAACGATGAGTAAATGTACATGAGGAAGGGGGCCACGGGCACGCTAGCAGCTCATGCAAGATGCAACATGACTTCTTTCCAAAACAGCTAGCGATTTGAGACGACGACTTGTTTGCAAGCAGCGACTTGGTAGTGTCTTTTCTTCACTTTTGCATAATGCATGGGTAGACACTGAATCTGCTATGAATGACATCTCGAGCGGCTTTCACATGATTTTCAACGAGACTGATCTTCTTATGACTCGATTGTTCTTTTTTGCCGGGGTGGAAAAGCCGCAGCGGCGCGCATAACCGCTACGTCGTGAGGCAAGCCAACTTGATACGCGAAATCACCGTCGTTGGTGAGGATGAGGATGGGCTTGGATCGGCCAGGAACTCGCGTCAAGTACTACTGCAACATGTTTATAAATATTGGATAGCACCCGAGTTAAGAGTTCAAGTTGTTTGTCAAGTCCTCGACAGAAAACATTCCACCGTTCGCTAAAGGAATGTGTTTTTTTTTTTTTTTTTAATCGCGCCCGCCCTATTCCCTCTTGTCTCAATAGAAAAGTCAATTGTAACCGGACGTGGCAAGATAGTATTCGGCCTTGGTCGATGAGTCATGATACCCTCACAGAGACATGTCACCCTCTTGTTCCTGTCGTTGAAATTGCTGGCATTTCTCGGCTTGGTCAACGGCTTTACGCTCGGCCAGCCCCGGTCGAAAAGTGCGTATGAGAACGAGCTCGGGGCCCGGAATCAAGCAGCCTCCATCACGTTACATACTCGGCAGAGCAGAGATTTGGAAGTCCATTATCGAGGCACGTGGGACAATCTCGAGAAACTCAGGAAGGACGGAAGATTCGTTCCTACCAACGAGAATATCAAGAGTAATCTGGCGTACAGTCTCGACGGCCATATTAGGCAGGTACATCCCGACGGAAAAACCCCCGCGCTCGCGTCAAACTACGTTTCCACGTCTTCGGAGAGGAAGGTGGCCCTACGATTTGCGGCCAATAACTTGCCTGTGGGCAAGGAAGCATACATTTACACCATCAAGTCGACCCCGAACGCTGTGGATGTTGTGGAGTCTTATCGAGCAGCGGGCAAACCACTCACCGACAAGTACATAGGAGAGAAGGAATTTGCGTACCTTGGTGGCATCAGGCAAGATCAGATTATGGAAGTGGCAAAGGTCACCAGGGAGAAAAATGGTCAAATCAAAGTCTGGCCAACAGAAAAAGTCTCAACCTACAACCACAAGTACGACCTATTCTCGGGGGGAGGCGCCCAGCCGGGGCTCCTCAAGCCGGCAGAAGGAGCCACGCTTACTGTCGAGGCAGAAAAATTCTTGAACAATGAGGCAAATACCTGGATAAGAAATAACATAGACAACGAATACGCCGTGATAACCAAACAAAAAACTCCAGGTCCTCCAGCGGAAGCTAAGCCGGGCGTTCCTGAGAACCCAAAGGGAAAGAAGAAGCCTGCAGGTTCTGCGGATCCTAAAGGTATCAAGCGTCCCAACAAGCTTGGAAAGCCGACAAAGGGAGGAAAAACTGGCGGCCTGGAGCCGCCGGGCGTTCCTAAGAGCCTAAAGGGAAAGAAGAAGCCTGCAGGTTCTGCGGATCCTAAAGGTATTAACCGTCCTAAGCTTGAAAAGCCAGCCAACGGAGGAAACACTGGCGGCCTGGAGCCAGGGAAGCCACCATCACAACCTGCGAGCAACCCGGGAGTGGCGCAGGACGACCTCATCAAGAAGTCAGACAAGATTGCGAAAAAGGAGTTCGGGGCATTGTCCAAGAAATTCGGGGTCGAGGCGATTGACGGTCCTTTTGGAAAACTTGGCCTGGCCGACCTGTATCAAAAGTTCACCGCGCTATCACTACCCTCGAAACTCAAGACCGGGACCATAGCGGCGGTGTCCGTCATCGGCCTGCCCTTGTACGTGAAGCAGGTCTACGACGTATTTTCCGAGGATTCAACCGCCTTGAACCGGACCGCCGTCGTCACGTCCATCATTCCTTTTGCGTCATGCGTGTTGAAAGCGGCGGCGGAAGTCGAGGCAGGCAGGCCCATGCCAGAGATGAGCACGGCAATATGCCTCTTTGCGGACACCCTCATGCTCACGCCTGCCTGGCCGGTGGGTATAGCGCTTCACTTTCTGCTTCCCTTGATAGACAACATGTTGCCCGACTGGGCAAGCTCTCTGTCCTTCGAAGCACATCAACAGAAGCGGAACGACCTCTGGGAACAACACGTTGCCTCCAGGGAGCAGTACATCAAGTCCGCTAACTTCACGAGAGTCGTCGAGACGGCGTTTGATGCCGAGGCGTCGGCCCTGATATACGCGGCGTCCGTGGCCATGGGCTCCCTGCGTGCGGGACAAGAGATGCTCCCCAAAGTACTCACCAAAGATGCCCTCCCGCCTTCTTCTTCTTCGCCGCAGCAAGGAGTAGGCGGGCCCCAGCCAGCGGCGCTGGATGAAGCAATCCAGCTCAAGCTTTGCAAAGACCTGGCGACCAGACGGGAGAAGTTGCGAACAGACTACTTGGCAGCAATGAGTCTGGACAAGGAAGAGAAGGCCGTGACCGAATTCTACCTGAAAGAATGGATAGCCAGCATGGCCAAGGCGGGAACGTTCCTGAGGGGAGGGTTTCAGATGCTCACCACCGTGAAGGAGACTGAGGAACAGCTGCTCAAGAGCCGGCCGGAGTCGAAGAACTCCCTAGCATATACAGAGGCTCTTGAGTCGCAAGTAAATGCCTTGCTTGGCAGCAAGTTTGACAAGACGCCATGCAAGTGAAAAGCTCGCTTCGTGTACGGAGTTGTTGCATGGTGAGGGGGTGAAGTGATTTTCTCCTGTCTGTGGTGATAAACTTGGGATTGTGAAAGCCTTGGGGAAAAAGTCATGTTTTAGTATGCGTTGGTTAAATTGGGCACATAGTAAATCTCGGCTCTAACAAAGTTAATCTCGTATCTAGGGTGGAGCCTTATAACTAGCAGAATAGCATATGCCTTATATATATAATATATATACTATTATAAAATATAAAATATTAGATATATAATTTTTTTTTTATATATACTTTATATATACTATTATAAAGTATAATTATTAGCTAATTAATTTTTTTTAGTTATATATGCCTACCCTATATATACTATATACTTACTATTAAAAGCTCTTTCCCTTTTTTCTTTCTTATTTATTATTACTCTTACCTTAGTATACTTAGTATTTAACCCTATAGTTTTCTTACTTTATATATAGTTATTATATTTATTTAATATCTTAATTTAATATCTTAATTTACTAACTACTTTATATAGTTTTTATAAAAAAATATATTTCCTATACCTCTTTTAATAGTAAGTAATATCTAGCTTTTATATATATATATAGTATATACTAATTATATTTATAAATAACTATAATACCTTATAATTACTAAGCACTAAAAGGGAAAGGTAATAAATATATAAGTCCTATTTAATTATTCTATACTAATTATATATAAGCCTTTTATCTAGTATTAAGATTATAAACACTAAAATAAATATAATAGATATATATATAAATAATATTATAGGTTATATTTATAGTATATATTCTATATATAGTATATAAATATAATAACTTATAAAAAGTAAGTAAATAAGTAAATTATATAAAAAATCTCTTAAAAGGTAAGTTATTATATATAAGATATATATTATATATTTACTAATATAATATAGTTTTTATAGCTATATATAAGCTTACTAGTTATAAGTAAAATATTTTAGCTATATATATAATAATACTAATATTTTATTAATAGCTAGGTTTAACCTATTAAAATTTAGTACTACTATATAT